>VYZW01032298.1:12095-119210 GCA_013401315.1 Balaeniceps rex
ATTAACATTTGCAAATGTTAATCAGGCAAATCACATTTGACTGAGTTACTGCTTCAGCCTGATCATGTGCTACTTCACAAGCTATGTTTAAACAAACCAATTTAAAATCTATTTTAAAGTACCATTGTGCAATAGCACTTGGGTCCTCTTTAAGTGCCACAGCTGCAGAAATACAATTGCTGTGGGAAAACCAGCAGCACTTAAAAGAAGTATTATATTAAACCTGATGCAGCATGGTATATTTGCAAAGCAGAAGTCCTTTCTCATGATCTGTAGAATAGACACTATATTAAAACTCCATCCTTAATTGTACACCCTTCCAAATTTAAAATCTAAGGAAGCTATGAAATACAGAATAAACAGACTTTCTAGATAAACTGAAGAAGTGCTAACAACATTCACCTGTAAGTAAATGCTCTGGAATATTAGGCTTTGTTGGCACATAGCAAGAGAAAAATAATTTGTATTACCGAATAGCTGCCACCCCATGGCCGACTTCATGTATCACACCACTGATGAGGATTGCAGAGAAGAAATAGGTCAGCTGGCTGACAGGCAAATTTACACCAGGCACCTGTTGATGTGGGCATGACAACAAAATAAAACACACAAGGAAACCAAGAGGTACAAAGACAAATCATTCTGCCCCTAAACTTGCTGCTCTCACTCAGCTTCTTCAGACCCACAACAGAACAGGGGCCATTCTCACACAGCACTATCAGTTTGTACCTCTTCTCCCAATTTATTCAATGTATTTTAAAAGATATTAAACATATATTCTTTTGTTGAAAGTTGGAAAGTTCTCCAGGTGCAAAAGCCTTCTCCCTGCCCTACTTACTGACCCACAGCCCTAACCAAATGTGTCCTACTCTATATTAAGCTCAAGAAGTTTATAAAAATGTACACAGACTTCCACTCAAGCAAGACAGGCTTGGCAACTGTGAGTATTAGTTTACAATTTCCTGCGGCCAGTCATGTAGCTATAGAGAATATCCACCCTTCAACAACAACAAAAAATTTTTAATGGCACTTAAAACACTGAGCCCTAAAAGTTCAAAAAATGAGCCTACAACTGGAACTGTCAGTCTCCCTTCTCTCTCTCTATCCAAATCACAAGACTATCCCAAATTTACAAGGTCAAAAAAAGGTAACTTTTGTCTATTGTTCAAGTTTTCGCAGTCTACATATGGCAATTTAACCTTTAAAAAAAAGCACTTGAAATGAGCATACTATTTTAATTTATGTAAGACATAATATGCAGGTTCCTCACATTTCTCCTGTTGCTGCGGATTTCCACCACTCCCCAAGTCCATCATTGCACTAGCCATGAGACACCAACTCCTTCCAGATGGGCTTCAAAGCAGTCACGAGTCAGAGAATGAGGAACCATCCCCTCTTTCCTTCTGATGGACTTTCCTCCTGCTCGGTTCCTGTCCCCGCTCAATGGCCATGCTGCAGTGGGATGATAAGGCCACTTCTACTGCTTGCTCTGGGACAGTTCTCCTGTCTGCTCCACTGCTCTCCCCGCTCAAGGCAGGGTGCTGGAGTGCACTAACAGCTGATGTGAACACAACTTGAATTGCAATCCAGTGGCAGAAAAAAGATGCTATGGGCAAAAATTCCTGGCCTGTCTATAGGACTCTCTAAAAACTACCCTTGTGGGACACAAAAGACTGCAGATCCAACTGAACAGATGCCGTTTGTTCCTACCTTCATTCAGTCATGCACATTCCTCAATTATATGCATTCACTTACGCATGCAGCAGAACTCTACAATAGGTTGGTGAGACAATCTAGCTAAAAGAAATACTTCAAAAGACTCTTTTCATTAATGTTAAACCAAATCATCTCACAAATTCTGCCCAGACTGCGATCATGACCAAGATATTTATCTTAACTGGCACAACTAGCATACCTCACTGTATGAAGACAGCTGCTCTTCATTTGTTAAGCATCCATTGCTTGTATTACAGCATCAGCTGGTGACACTAATGCATCAGTTAACTGGCATTGCCAGTGGTCCTCTGCTCCAGGAACATGGGAGGACAGACAGCAATACAATAACAAGAGTTGCCATCTTAATACCATCATAACTATAGCCTGTTAGAACACAGCACCAGATGCTTTCAGACTTCATGTCAAAGAAACTAGTTTAAGATTCTCCTAAAAGGGAAGTTAACTCTCATGAAGGGTTCTGAAATCAATAGCAGTATTTTTGTCATCTTATATTTCATGGTCTTCTGGAAATGCCTTTAGTAAAAGAAGATCCTTTGCTAGTAACTGATCTGCCTCTTCCCCACTTTTGTCAACAGGCAACCAACACAAGACGGGGTAGCTAAAGAAAAACCGCCCAGTTACCTACAGATAGGTATTTTAAATAAAGTACATGGCTGAACAAAAGAGGAAGAGTACAAAAATCTTAATCAATAAAACATAAGCAGAACTGTATCTTCCCCCTCTCCATAGCCAAAGGCTAAAGGCTAAACAGATTTATGCCACAGGCTAAAGTCGAGTTAAAAAAAAAGTTGTTTTATTTAAAAACCTAACTCACTCTCCTCCAGGCAAATACAAATAAATAATTTAAATTAGGAGAAGGTCCTCCTGACTTGTACTTCACCTCTTTGCAATCACACACAAGTCACTTTTTTGTGTCAACTTATGCTAGCACATTCCCCTCAAAAAGAATACTGAAACTCTTTAAAGGCAGAATTATACAACTGTGACCATTCAGAAATGAGGTAGGAAAGAAAGAGAACCACAAGTCAGCTTAGGAGAAGTAACCTTATCCCCATACGTGACGTTACATTTTCCCTATACATTACATCTTTTTCAGTGCCAGTATGTCCTTGGTTTGAACACAGTGATATTGCCAGTAGGCAGTCACCAAGGAATCGATTCCACATTGAAACTGTTAACATTATCCTAAATTTCTGCTTTCATAGTTCCAATTCACACTAGATTAACTCCAAAGGCTCATCTTTACTTTGGTTGCCTCTATGTTATTTTCTCAAAAGAGCAATGTATTGCAAATGACCACTTTACTCTGGTGTCACCAAAGTGGATAGATCCGTATCATAATCTCAGAAAATGAAGATGTAAAGGAGGCTTTTCTTACTCCAGAATGTAACAGGCATACATGCTTAGGATAGACTCTGTTGGCATGTAAATTAAAAATCTTCTGTCTCATGTTCAATTCGCACTCTGCTAGATGCACAGACTGACCATTCCTGTCTGCTTCTGAAGATAATTCAGGAGCAGGCTGTGGACGGGTGACTGCAGTGCTAGTACCAGCAGTTCTCTCCCAGGTCTCATTGCCTGCTTTTGCCAACACATACTGTATTTGCTATATTCACCCTGCATGTGTGAAACAGACCGAAACCATCCCAAAGGCACTCAGTTTATGGGCACATGGTAGTGATCAGGCTTCCTGCACTCATGTAATTTTTTAAGTCTAGCGGCAGGCAGCCAGTTTAGCACTTAGAGGAAGGCCTATCATGGCAGCACACAATTCCCAACTTCTGTTCACTAGACTAGCTGAGTACTTAAATACAGTGAAATGGCTGGGCACCCCTTCTCTAAGCCATGCAGCAGAAGGCAGAGCTACCTCATAGGACTTCCTGAACTTCTGGAAAATGACCGTAGTACCTTCTGGCTAGATAGCACTCTTGGGGAAATAAGGGTAGTTAGGAATCCTTGCAGGTTAAAACTGTAGTAAGGGCAATGCCAGTTCTTCCACTACTGCCATGCGTAGAGATAAAAAGACAGTATTTGCAATCTCTCCCATTCTGTGAAATACATTCCTTTCTAAAACCATACAATATATTGTCCGGCATCAGAAATCCATAAAACAATTAAATACATTGCTATTAGGCCTTTGACTAGATACTGCCAGAAACAGCACTTTCAATTTCACACTGTAAATTAGGGCATAAGTCCTTGAACAATCAAAACATATGCTACCTCCTCACTAATGAATTGTTGTTTCCACTATCACAAAAAGCTCTTTACACTTCTTTCCTTTTCTACTGATGTTCTGTATTGTAATAAATGAAATAGACCTCCTCTCTTCTTGTGGATCATGGACACTTTCTGCAACCCTTAAGGCCACCAGTGTCTCTACATTGCACAGCTCAGAGGAGGCAAATTCTTAGCTCTGTTTTGTATTCTTAGTACTATGATAATTTAGGGCTTTTCAAAATTACTAGCCAATTCTCACTCCTGAGAATTTTTAATATAAACTCTTCCACATGTTTGCCTTCATTTGTCTTCTCCTCTCTTACTACCTCCACTCCCCATTTTTAAGGCTATAACAAACCAGCAAATTTTTATGTAGACGAATATCAGGACTTAGGTTATTCTTGCATGGGAGGATTTAAGCATCACATACCCCATTAAGAAGCTGGTTAAGAACAGTTCAGAACTCTCAAACAAAGACCTGAGGAGAGAACACTTACCACAACCTGCAGCATACGATCATTCTGGGCTTTTGGTGCCTCAGTGAGCATCTGTGTCAGTGTTTGCATCAGTGTCTTTCCCAGAAGAATAACAGAGCCAAACATGGCAACTATACCAAACACCATTCCTATGCTGAACCTACAAAGAGAAGCAAATAGTTCGCAATGCATAGCCACAAGAAGATAGGGTATATTCTCTGCATGTAACTCTTTTAGCGCAATTTAGCACACCAAACTCAAAGGACAAAACTCATCTGATGCTACTACCATTCATGTATCAACAATCCAATACAAAAATACTAGCTAAAGGAAACTAATAACAATAATAACATATACTAATAACATTGACTAATGACATATAATATTTTCCTTGTTTAATAAATGTTTTACTTGCAAACCACATCCTGATTAATTTTCAAATATTTTTGTGTTGTTCTTACACATTCTAAATTTTATTCAGTTACCCAATATATGTAACTTGCCATTAGCTATGAATATAAAAACATAACTAACCATATATAATTAACCGTGTTGCACCACACCACCACATATTTAGAGACCTGGATCAAATGATAGGGTAGCATGTTTATTTATACAAGCTTTTTCAATAAATGTTGCATCTTCCTCACAAACAATAAAAAGTGCTAAAGAACAATAAATGAGACTCAACCTTTTTTAAAAAACAACTAAAGGTACAACTGCAAGACCAGATTAAAATCAATTACTTAAAACACATTGTTTTTCCCACAAATTTATTTTTTCATTAAAATCAGTGTTGAAAATAATTTCAGTTTACGTCAGTCCACATAGTGGTGAATTTTTATTCAGCATTATTATTATTATTATTTTACAGTCCAATACTTGAAGGGTGCGATAAAAGTTTATTTTCTAGCTAAAACACTTCAATTCACTACCAGTCCTTCTTCCTCTCACAATAGCATAATTTTTCCCTTACTATCCTTAATGAAGCTCACTGGGAAGTAGCAAATTTATTTTAAGCAACATGTACTTGTAATGTTAATTAAAGAGACTGGTGGAAAGATTATACTGTAATAAATTACACACATTAAAAAATCGTGATTGATATGGAACTATTTCAAACTGAAATAGTAAAATCATTACATACAAGAGAAACCAATATGAAGCAGACCTCTCATTACTACCTCACTGAGGGTAGCAATACAGGAAATGAAAAGAAATTCAAACCTTACTCATTTTATATTTTCAGAGCAGATATAAAGTAATGCTAGGAAGGCAACTGAACAATAATTTTCTCAACAAGTCCAGGAGCACCCGTACTAACCACCCTGCTTATTTACCCATTCCCAGCAGTCTGTGCAATCTTAGCAGGGAAAGGTGCCAGCAGATAAAAGACAGAAAGTAAGCAATGTGCTTCTGAGCAGGTATAGTTGCTGAATGTCTGGGCAATGATTGACAACAGGGACACAACTCTCTTTGAACACTTTTTAAAATCTAGTGATCAGGGGAGAGCTCAGCGTACAGTTACGCACAGATCAAGGATATGAGAAGCTGCTTTCAGACCTGCTTCTGTATGCAGTATTACATGTCATAGCTGTACTCTTAAGAATCATGTATAGTTCAAACCACTGGTAAAAATAGTTTACAGATTTCCAGTTTTATAGCATCTCAATATGCAACCTATATTACAGCTATGTATTTTTTAGCAGAGGAGAAAGACTTATACTGGCACAGTACAATTATGGCAACCACACCAGCTGGGTTTTATCATTAGCCTAGTGAAATAACCGTGTCTATCCATTACACTTCTAAGGCTGAAAGGCTCAGATGTGGTTAAGTTGTTGACTCTGTATTTGACAGAAGAAAAAAAATCCTGAATTTATACCATAAATACAGAAATCTGGGTTTCCATCTCCCCCAGTTGTAGAACTGGCGGTTGAAGAGAGCTGTTTGCCATCGCATGTGGAAAGGAGAGACGCTCAAGCCGTACGTCAGCAGCCAGTCTTCATAAGATGCCTTCAGAGAGTTGGATGACTGCAAAACAATGGAAAACTAGTTTAAACAAAAACTTCTAGGAAGATTTTGCATTATGTGACCAACCAGTAAATGTGATCTATCTATATAAAAATGGATGTATAACTTAAGGTAAATGTGTTGCATGTTATTTATATTTTGAGATATAGGTAGGTGTGACATGCAATATGAAAAAGTTATGCCACTGCTTTGATGTAAATCGCAACAGTTCTAGGATTGCGAGAGAGATCAGGTACCCAGTGTTATTTGACAAACAAAATCTTATATCATCTTTCCTAGTGTTAAATCACTTTCAGTAGTTTTTAACTGTGTGGTTAGAAAGCTAAAGACTGAACTGTTTATGGCATTTTTTTCAATGTGCAATTATATTCCAGTAAACATTTTTAGAACTACAATAAAGAAAAATGTTTCTTTTGGCTTCAGCTGAAAAAACTGTTTCTAATATTGGTGAGATATGGATCAGTACTGTGGATATCCTTTAGTAAGGGTAAAAATGAGGTCTACTTTTCAAACACAGAGGCTATGCCTAAAAGGACTCTAAAATAGCTGATCATACTAACAAAAAGCGAGAACGAATTTAAAATTATCAACCTGTATTGCAACAGTGATTTCACTATGATAATTTCCCAGCATTTCAAGATACTGCTAGAATGCCTTCCTAGTAGTTCCAAAGATTTCTCTTTATGAGAAACGTGACCGATAAACTATATGATTAATACTTATCTGCAGTATTATCTGATATTATAGACCAATAGACATAGTTTTGCAATTGCTACTTTATATTATATGGTGCTTGTCTTCTTAATGGGCTTTACTCGGCCTGCTTCATGGAAGCTAGTATCAGAAAACCAACTGAAGGAACGCTTTCCTTGGAGGTGAAAGAGGAACTCATAACTCAGGAAAAGTGCACCAGAGCTTTAAGCCTTCTGACTTGGAGCGGTTCCCAAGGCAGAAGTGTCTCTGACATAATCCATACAAGTCTTCGGAGCTATCTGACATGGAGCATTGTTCTCAAGTTTCCCTATGTCGTGGTTTAGCCCCACTCGGCAACTAAGCACCACGCAGCCGCTCGCTCACCCTCCCCCTCCCCGGTGGGATGGGGGAGAGAATCGGAAGGGCAAGAGTAAGAAAACCCACGGGTTGAGATAAGAACAGTTTAATAATTGAAATAAAATAATAATAATAGTAATAATAATAATAATAATGATAATAATAATAATAATAATTGTAATGAAAAGGAGAACGAGAGAGACAAACAAAACCCAGGGAAAAGAAAACAAGTGATGCAACCGCTCACCACCCGCCGACCGACACCCAGCCAGTCCCCGAGCAGCGATCGCTGCCCCCCGGCTAACTCCCCTCGGTTTATATACTGAGCATGACGTCATATGGTATGGAATAGCCCTTTGGTCGATTTGGATCAACTATCTTGGGCCGTGCCCCCTCCCAACTTCTTGTGCACCTGGCAGAGCATGGGAAGCTGAAAAAGAAAGTCCTTGACTAGTCTAAGCATTACTTAGCAACAACTAAAACATCAGTGTGTTATCAGCATTCTTCTCATGCTAAATCCAAAACACAGCACTATGCTAGCTACTAGGAAGAAAAGTAACTCTAACTCAGCTGAAACCAGGACACCCTATGAGCAGCAGCACCTACTGAAGACATTGCGAATGCGTAGTTCACAACAGGCTCCCCTCTCCCCCGTCAAGAGGAACTTCACAAGTTTCTGGCTGTTGTCCGTGGTTCTTTAAAGAAATTTAGAACTTGCCAAGTTCCTTGCATTCCTCCTGTCCTGCTGCGGTGGTAGTGGGGCGTGAGGATCTCATCTTGCACAACTGTATTCATAGCTTTTCTCATTTGTTGAATTAATTAAAATTTGAACACTAAAAATTTATTTCAAGTAACAATTTTCCTATGACGTGAGACCTATTTACTCAAGGTCATTGTTCATTTATCACCTATTACACCATTTATCCTTTCTGCCTATATATTCCTGTGTCATTTCCTTCTTCTTCACCCAACTGAGTTCAGTCACATTTTTGTTCAGTCAGCTGAAGGCACCGACAAATTTTCATCATAATGTATTCCCTAATCAACACTAGTCACTCCCTATGACACCACTAAATTTAGTGTCCATGACGAGATCAGCATTTGCTAACCCAGCATTGGCTAACTTTAACAGAAGAGATCACAAAGATGATTACACTTTTACAAACAATAATACATAGGCCAAAGAAACAAAGAAAAACACCTCCTCACATAATCTACCAGATAATTAAGAACAAAAATACATATGAGATTCAGTACTTCTGACATGAGAAACTGTCTTTTGGGAATTAAGTAAACACATCCTATTCATTCACACAGAGTCCAAAAAAACCCCAACGAACCACATATTACTACAATAAAGCTAACTGGATATATTGATTTGGCACTTTAACAATGTGTCCCTTTTATCACACGCAAAAACCACTTTTCCCCTAGGAATGCCACAAATTCATCCCTTCAGATTCATTCCAACCACATCACAGCCCCACTACACTAGCAAAGCATAAATAAATATGAAGTTTTCCATGAGAAACATGGGATTACTGACCATACATTTGCCAAATGGGGAAAAAAAATAAAAGGTACCAAAATTCATTTTCCTTTTGCATTTTCTTCACAAGTTGTGTAAATGGTATTCATGATCACTAAATGACTGCATCCCTTTGCAAAATATATTAAAAAGCCCTATGCAAACTTTTGTTCCATCTGTCCTGAGCCCAGTAGGATCACCACATAACCACGTGCACCCTCACGCCCTGGTATGAGGTATGTTGGTGTCCTACGTTTCATTTCAAACTTCCTTCACCCAGGCCTTGGCTCTGCTTCTTTAAGTTGAGTTCTAAGTGATCCTTGTTATATTAATTTTTCTATAAAAGCAATACCTTTTTTATTTGTGCAAGCCTTCAAAACAATGAATGTCTGGTAAGTACTCCAGGAGCTCCAAAAATATCTGCCAGCAAGCAGGAGTCCTTAACATTCTTCTTTGCTGACAAAATCTGTTCAAGATCTCTGAACCATTTCAGCTTCCTGACCTTAAAAGCTGAAGGTTAACCTTGACTGAATGTGTCTAACGTATCCTTTATTTCTCATAGCAGAAGGAGGGACAACCTTCTACCCTTTGCTCATTCCTGACCCTTCAGGCAGAATGAAATAGGATGATTTAGGATGCTGGGGAGCAGGAATTTAGGGGTCTGGCTGAGTGATTCCCTTTTGTAGGATCCGAGCTTCTATGGAAACTTTCATGCCAGTGGTTCAATGAAGAGCAACAAGAGGGACTTAAAATTCCAAGTCCCAGCTTGATTCTGCATATTTTCAGTTTGCTAACATAAACGTATCTTGTAATGTAACTCTAGCAATATTATAATATGTGAATTTATTTGTGCAAAAATGCATTTATACAGACAGTTATGCCTTCTATATTGTAGACTTTCTAAGAGTCAGACTGCCTACCAAAATGTTTGAGATCTGAACAAAACCAGTAAGGGAACAAACTGAGCAAGCGACATTGCATATCGAACAATTTTGCAGAATAAACATCAACTGCAAGTTGCAGCACACATCCTTCTCTGGCCAAAAATATCAACAGGATCATGCATGGAATAATAATAAAAATAAAATAATACTTCTGTATTATTTTTCGCTCACGCTCTGTATGTCCTTTTGGTGTAATTAAATTGTAAGTGATTTGAGGTTTAAGCAGGGACTGCCTTTTGCTACAGTTGCTAGCAGCATCGGGTTATGAATGTGCTGGGAGATTTACAGTACCAGCAATAAAAGCAGCAGCCCTGAGCTTCCTAATTATATAAATCTGGTTATTTAATCCAAATTCTATTTTGGCTGTGGTGCTCACAGTGAAACTTATCGTTGAGATGTACACACACATCTACCAGTAAGTTCACTAAAACCCAACAGCTCCCACATACTTCCTGATGATTAATAACCTTTGTCAACTTTTAGTTAAAAGATCAAAGTTAAATTTTAACTCCTGGACTCTCCTGCTTGCCCTGGACTCTCCTGCTTGCTATAGCATTCCAGGCATTCCCCCTTCTTTTTCAACATAAATCAGGCACTAAGTTGGCTCCAAACAATGTGGTTTTTTTTTTTTTCCTTCCTTGCTGCTGCTAACCTCTACCAGAGGTTGTAACAAGAAAAGCAGTGGCTATTCTTACTTACAAAAGAGAATGACTTTAAGGTCTAATGCTGAAAGAGATCTTCAGAATCTCAGAGATACGAATGGGTCTCAGCATCGTGGCACAACAGGTCTGCTACCTGTATTCAGCTCTTGCTTCGCACTCTAAGATTCTTCATCAGACACGAAGTTACTGTCAAAAGAAAACCAGCCTGTTGGCTCACCTTTCTGGTGGTTTTTGGTGTGTCTCGCTACAGTCAGGAGCACGTTTTTCTGGTATCTGTCCAATCTTCTAATGTGTTTCAAAACAATGCCACATTTGTTTCCAAATACCTAATATAGACTTCATGTAATAAAATTTGAAAAATCTTCAGATAAATGACTGTATTTTTTATTGTCATTATGTACAGACTAGTATTTGGTAATTAACAGCTCTCATCATTTACTGAGCTACATTTGCTCTCCAACAATTAGCAGCAGGGGGAGCCACTTATTTTTCCAAGTTTTCTCATCACCTAAAATTTCTTTTATTTCTTCCTATATTTTACAGGAGTGACAAAAGGAACGTTTTTTACTTCAAAATCGCTAGGCCCTATCTGCACTTGGCAGAAACAGATGCAGTTCCTGGACTGTAACGTTAATGTAAAAGAGATAATTACAGATCAAACCTTTCATTTCATTTTTCCTCATATTTAACCAGTATACATCATATTTTGCATACATATTGTGCAATTTCAACCATCTCTTAGAAAGCATAACTCTCAAGCTTTAAAAAAAACCCACTTAATGAAAGTTGTGCAATGTGCAACTGCAAGCCTAGATATAATGAATGACATCTTGTTGGTATATTTTCTTTTCCAACCTTCCCCTCTCCATCAGGAGGAAAAAGATGAGTCTTACAATACTCTCTGAAGATTAAAGTTTATTTCTTTAAAAAGATTTGTATTGAGCACTGTCCCAGCTTTTTTTCAGCAAAACTAAGGACATTCAAAAGAAAAAAAAAGTGTATTAGTTATGTTTTTACATACAGTAAGTTTAGAAAAATCATCATCACAAAACACATACTCTACACGTCAAACTTATCAATTAAGGTTGTTTTTTTTTAAAAAAAGATAACAATACTTTAAACTCCAGAAAGCACGTTGAAGTGCCACAGAACTGTTTAAGCAGTAGACGAAAAGTTGACTTCCCTAACGTTTCACAGCTTTGGTCCTTTAATACGGACCCGAAATCTCTGCAGCAGGCGGGGAGGTGTTTTCAACCCCAGCGACGGGCGGAAGCAAAACACCACCTCCCTGGGCGCCGCCGCTAAGGCTTCTGGCAGGGCTGAGGGGCCCCGCTTGCAGGATGGGGGGGCTTGCCCTCGGGGAGAGGATCGCCTCGGCAGCCTGAGGGAGGACGGCAAGGCGTGGGCGGCAGGCACAACCCCCCTGTCAACCGCACCCTCCCCGGAGCTGCGGAGCGGGGAGCAGCCCGCCGCCCGCCCCGAGCTCAGTGAGGCGCGCAGGGGAGGCCGCCTTCCCCGCTTCAAGCCTGACCGGCCCCCGCTGCCCCGGGCGTGGCCGGCAGAGCCTGGAGCCCAGCACTGCAACGGGGGCGGCGGCGGGCGGCCAACGGCCGTACCGTCACGCGCCCTCAACGGCCCGAGCCTCGCGCCGGCCCGTTAAATTTGAATCGCAGAGGAGCCGTGCGCCGCTACCTCGGGCCTGCAGGCTCGGGCAGGGGCGCGACCCCTCCGTCTGCGTGTGAGGGGAGACGAAACGAGGTCGTGGCCAGCCCCCGTGTTTCGGAGGGTGGGCGAGGCGGGGAGGCCTCTCCCCGGGGCGACTCCAGACCCCGCCCGGGGCGGATGGGGCTGCCGGCGCCCTCCTCCCGACCCCGGTGGGGTGCGAGGGGTGACGCGTCGCTCCTGCCCCGGCGTGCGCGGGGCCGAGGGCTCCCCGTTCGGCCCTGCGTCCACAGCCCTCACCTTGAGCAGCGTATCCGCCAGGTAGATGGCGCACCAGCCCCCCAGCACGCACACCACCACCGGGATCGGGATCATTGTTGCAGCCGAGGCGGCGGCGGCCGCGGTTCATGCGGAGGAGCCCCCGGAACTAAACCTGTCCCGGAACCTTTCTCCATCAGCTACACTGCCCGGTCGGACGCTTCCGGGCACCGCGTCGAGCGACGGCTGGTGCCGGAGTGACGTCACAGCCCAGCGCGGGGGCCGTTACCCCCCCGCGCGGGGCGCGTGCGCAGTGAGCCGGCCGCCGCCGCGAGACCCGGGGCGGAGTGCGCCTGCGCGGCGGGCTGGAGGGGGCGGGGCCGGGGCGCATCGCCCGGCCTCCGCGCTGGGCCGTGGGGTTTAGCAGCGAGGGCGAAGGCTGGTGCCCGGGTCGGTTCCTCCTCCCTTTTCTAAATTTGCTTCAGCTATTTATCGTCGTGAAGAGGCGTAACGATGTGCACGCGCGGCCTTTTCATGTGACTTGTCGAGTGACAGAGGCGGTCGCAGGCGAGCCCCCCGGTTAGCGGAGCTCACCGGCTGCTCCCTGTTAGGCCCCGACAGTGCCCGTGGCGCTGGGGCTGGAAGAGCTGGAGCCCTCTGGAGAGGCTGTGGCGTAGGTGGTCAGGAAAGCGTGCTGGAGAGTAAAAGTTGCGGTGGTGGGATTGAAGCGGATTGTGGAAGCACTTCAGCGATGAGGGACTAATAGGATTCCCTGTAACTACTAACATTCTTCCAGAAACTTAGCATTGACTTCATGACACAACAAAATCCTGTCATGAGACTCGTTGTAAGGGGGACTTTCAGGCAACTGCTCTCCAGGCCATTGTGTCTCCTTCCCAGTCCGCTATCATACTAATTCTCTGATTTTAAGCCTCTCTTGATCTCTCCCGCTCCTCTTGGGCATGTTCTTTACTGTTACTAGAAGTGGGACGTGCCATGATCTTAAGAGTTGATTTTTCGGGGCCTTTCCTAATTTAAAAACTTTCACTCAGAGCTTGAGCACTGAAAGCAAACAAGTACAAGATTTGGCAAAGGTTAAGGGAAAGTATTTATTTGCCTACACAAACTATGCAAATTGAACTGCCCCTTCCTTCCCTTCCCCCTGTGAAAAAGATGTGCTATCATGTCCTCAGTTTTATTATTATTTCTAAAGATTTTTCAGGAATCAAGACAGCAGCAGTGTGAGAGCCCTCTGCAGTTTGTGGCTTGTAGTCCACCTTTTTCTGTGTGCTCCAGATAAACTTTCCTTGGCCTTGGTTTGTGAAAAATTACTTGGAAGGATATCTCTCTCCTGAAAATGCTTATTCCATGCGTCCTTCAGCTCTGATGCGTTAGTCTGTGGGTTCATGGACCATTCTCTGGAAGAGCTGGGACTGCTGTTAGGAGAAGAGTTCGTAACACCAACCACAGCCTGTCTTTTCCACACAGAAATCTTTGTAGAAGTTGTGTTTTTAGAGATACACCAGTGTCCTTTGAATCCAAAAAAGCATCAAGCCTTCCCTTTGCTAGAATTTAAGTGTTTTTAATGCTGTTTTTCAGTCGCGGTTTCAGATTTTTTAGCTCTTTCTTTGTTCCATATATGCTTCTTCATCCCATCCTTCCCAAAATGGATGCTGCAAGCTTTCCTTATGCTGCCAGCAGGAAGAACATCTCAGCTCTGAACTCCTTGGCTCTTTTCAGCTCCGTTTCTTTTCACTGATAACATGGCATTGCTGAGGGGAAGCAGGAATAAGGGGCTGTACCCCAGGAGATGGTTAGATCACCAAGCAAGCAAGGGGAGACAGCCCTGGCTGATCTCTCATCATTGGCCACTGTGGGGGCAGAGGGGGAAGTGGGAACTGGTAACGCATGCCTGCTTTCACTCGTTCTCTGTTTGGTGAATTTCTTCGTCTTTCATCTCAGGTCAGGGATGGTTTCCCCCAGGTTTAGATTTTCTGATGTCCTTAAACCCCTGCCCTTTGGCGGGAGCAGTTCATGTTAACCAAAGCCTTATGAGAACTTCTGAAAGAATTTCATTCCGACATAAAAGCTGAAGAATTACAGGAAATGTATCCAGCCTTGCATGCAGTCAAATTTGAGTTTGTGCACTGACATAGACAACTTTGAGATGTCCTCAGTATCTAGAACAAATCATAAACTGAGTCCCAGAATAATCAGATCTGTCTATGGCTTTTCTGCAGTGGTTCCCAATCTAGCAAGTTCAATTGCAAATCATTGGGAAATTACACAAATATGGTTAATTCTACACCTTATTGGTTGAAAACTCAAGGTTTTCCACAGACCAACATGCATTTAATATAAATATAAAAAAAATTATTCTAGTGGTGGTCTTTGGAAGCCGTGGAGGGGAATCATATTCAAACAGTTAAGAACATGAGTACTGTACTAGTGGCATGGTCTCACTGAAATCAAGCATAGTAAAATGGGCGTGGGGCCTGCTGTTCAAGGGATCCAGTCAGTAAACAGCTTTTGTAACACTATTGTATTTTTCTTCTATGTTCATTTAGTATACTCTATAAAATACAGAACTGAATTTTATTGAGTTGGCATAGAAATTAGCAGTACATATAAAAAGGAATGCAACTAAAATACACAGTCTGTATTTTATTGCTAGAAAGTTTATCACAAGAAAACAAAAATGAGAATTTTCTGTAACAGAGATCGATATTCTGAGTGAACTGCCAGCCACACTGTTTCTGCTTGCATAAATTTAGTGGTTATTTTGCCCCTGGCAGAAAGGCAAAGTTAATCCTTGTTCTCATGGAATGAAACTGTTGCAGACTGTGAAGTGTTACAGGGAGAGATTGCACTTTGCATTTTGAAAGTGAAGGTATTAAGGATTAAAGTTTCCCACTTTAAAATGGTTCAGGAGGTAGTGCAGATATTGATACACTTTTTACCACTGCTTGTGTTTCCTTACAGCCATATATTAAGCTAAAGTTGTGACTAAAGCAGAATGCTGTACAGTAATCAAGTTAGTGCACAGTATTCATATGTTGTTACAAAGCAACATAATTATCAGAGTTTTAGAAGTCACAGCTGAGGTGTGCGTTAATGGGAGGGCATGGGTGGACCTCAAAAGGGCAAGTATCAAAGAATGTTAGGGAAGGATATATATCAGTCATCGTGCAAGAGTATCTAAGTCCATGCAAAAACTTTAGACAGAAAAGGAATAATCTCATAAACATAATAATACCAATGAAATGTAATTTGGCAAGTAAATAGCAAACAGAATGTGTTAATAATACATTAATTAAGATATTATCAAATTCAGTTGGCGGCTTAATATCATAGGGATCTTTTTCTAGACATAGTAAATATATTTATCTTAAAATTAATTATCAACATGTCTAATAATTAATCTCTTCAACTTTGATCTATTATTGAAGTAGATCTGTGATTATTCAGATATTACCATACATGACACGTTACAAAATAAAAGTAAAACCAGTCTTAACCACACTTTCAAAAGCTCTGATGTTAGAGGGGTTTGCAGGGCTTCAGGGAAATTGTAGCTGCTCACAGTTCATTGCAGGCTCAGACCTACAAGCAGCTCAGGTGTGGCTTTTGGCATGGAGAGGTTGTAAATTTTGCCAGTTTGCAAATACAATCAGAACATGACTTGGTTGGATAAGTGCTTGAGCCTTGCAGAGAGCAAAGGGGGTTTTAGATATGTTCTGAGTAGTATTTGTTACTAGATTGCTGGGCATTGAGATGAGCTAAACAGAGGAAAGGAAGGCTGGAACAAATTGTGGCATGATTCTGCAAACGTTTATGTACCAGCGTAACTTGAAATGAAGGGCTGCTTTCATGGAGTACGTGAATGTTTGCAGAATGAGTGCCCAAATCTAGCTGAGAATTTCAAGTACAGACAAGGATGCATGAAAGAAGAAATAGATGGGTGAAGATGAAACAGATGGTCCATTAGGCACTTATGCAGGTTAGGAGATTGCTTCTGGAGGGAATAAAAAGACCAGAGTAAAGAACAAATCTGAGACACAGGAAGAGAGATACAGAGACTGGCACACTACAGAGACGTATATAGCGTTGGTTAAAAATGTCTGAAGGGCAAATATGCTTTCATTTACCTTACTAATGTTATTATGTGAACATCTCAGTACATGGGAGAAATTCAGGTAATAGGAATTGTCTATACATGTAATATGTGTGGTCTTTTTAACTGAAACCCAAACAAAAAAAGAAAAACACCTTTGATCCTTTTTGTACCTAGAAAAGAAAAGAGCAGAATGTTACACGGTTTTCTTGGTAGTTTTTTTATGTTCCAATTACAGTACAAAACAGTCTTGCTTTATTTAAATAGGAATGAGGTCAAGGTATTCTGTTAAGGTTCAGGATTTGTTTGCAGTATTTACCCTGGTTACCAAACAGACATGCTGGAAAGGTGGGATTTTGACTCTTAAAACAAATGAAATTTATTTCTAAGTCACTGTTCGTATGAACAATGTAAGTAAAGGAAAAGCACAAGCATTCATAGAAACATGCCTTTACTAGGTTAATCTGCTACAAAGAGTAGTTGTACATGCTTTTTCACCATTTGTTAATTACTGGTGTCTATAACAAAACAAATTACAGGTCTTTATTAATTGCTATCAATTTTCAGTGTTTACCCATCTGCCATAATTCTGTTAGGCACATCATGACTGAAATTACATCTAAAAGAAGGTCCTCCAAAGCTGTTGCGCTCCCAGGAGAAGTGGGTGTCTGACTCTAAAGAAAAAACAAAGGAAAAGGAGAAACTTGAGACATGTGACTCGAATATTATTATAGAATCCAGTTCTATAAGAATATTATTTTGAGGCTTCAGCTACTCATTTTAGCTGATAATCTTGCTTGTTCACCTGCTGGGCTTTGCATCCTCTGCAATCGTTTAGAAGTTGTACCTGAGAAAAACATGGAATATCTACTGCAGAGCAGCTATTCAGCATTAGCTCCTGTGTTGGGATCCTTTTACAACTTTAAAAATCTCCCTGAAAATGAGTTTACTGAAACTGCAGGGAAAAAAGGGCTCAGTCAGTGAAGGAGCAGAATACATAAGGGAAGCTAATGCCAAACACCTGGTGTGGGGTGGTTTTTTTTTTGCTTTAAATTACCTGTGAAGTCCCTAGGTACACACACCCCTATCCTACTGCAGAATGCAAAATAAATATAGAGTAGTTTCGATCTAACAGGTATTGTTTCATGCTCAGTGTAACCTGAAGTAAATGCACACGATAGCATTAGACCTATCAAGTTTGAACTCCAAAACCTGTAGGGCAGCCTCGAATCGTAGGGAAAGAAGTGCGCTTAGCTTGACTAAGTCAAAGTGAGATAACACTTTGAAGAAGACAAAGGAGTTTGTAGTTCGTTGTTTAGCAGACTGCTAAAGCCTGTAGCACTTCTATTCACCTATGCATACATGGCATTTGGCTGTTCTGACTAACAGGAATATCTTTCACAGGATGAACTGATGAGGATATCAACATAACTGCCTGCCTGGACTGTACAGGTGGTTGAAGTAGCTCCTGAATTTCTTCATCATACAGCATAGCGCTCGGTTAAACCAGCACTGATTTTGTTCTGCCTCAAGGACCAGGCTGTAAGGAGGTGCTTCATGATCACATAGCCCTCCGCACAGTGGATAAACTGTAATCTTGACTGGTGTCCCAGTACTACAACTCCCCTCTGCCCCATGTCAGCCAGAGCACCTCTGAACTACCCATGACAAAATAGCGGTTTTGCCTTACATAGGTCCATTTATGTTAGGAACCTGAGCTAAGAACATTTCCTAATAAAAATAATTAATCAGTTTGAGAGTTGGCTGCAATAAAGCTGTGAACATCTTCATGGATGCCCTAATAAGAGTATAAAAATTATGGCCTAGCATCTCACTGATAGTTGGTGGGCCCAGGGAACACAGAGCAGCCTGCAGTTCTCAAAAGTCATTTCCAGGACAGATGATTTTCAAGCACCACTTTCAGCTCCAGATCTTGAGAACTGAACTGTACTTCAGAGGGCTACCCCCTGTGTTGCACAGTCTGATGTGATTGAATGAAGCAGCTTCATATTTATAGTTTCTTTTTTCAGGTTGATTATTGTCCTTGGATATAAGATATTGCCAGTCCACAACCCTGCTTTATATGGGTGTTAAGTAAGATGTGAAGATTATTAAAAATACTTTGTATAATTTCCTAAGAGAAACGGTTTATACTATTTTTAACACTTGAGATTTGTTATTGTATTGGGAAACATCATTTAGAAATTATCAGCTGGAGGGCTTTACTGGTCTTCCTGTGCCAACACTGATTTCTGTTGGCAATTTCCCTCTGAACAGGTACAATATTTGTATGGCAGGAGACCACAGATGATTGAAAAATGTTCCTGCAGCAGATGTGATTCAATAAACGTAAGGTTTGATATCGATCATGTTTGACTACTTGATAGATAGGTATGACTGCTGATTTATTCATATCTTCACTATGGAAAGCATTCATTCTTAATTGTCTTATTTTTCTGAACGTTGGAGGTATGAGAAGCTAAGGATTTTTTTTCTGATGACTCATGGGAACTAAGATAAGTGTCCTGATATTGATTCAAACTTTAAAAATCTTCATGCCCACAGTTTATCAATCTTCATCTTTTATTTTCTGCTCAGCAGACACAAACCAAAGATAGCAACTGATCAATCACGTATGATTCAGCAGGTTGGTGCACTTGTCCTTGAATTTCGTAATTTTTTATCTAAAGGCATTCATTTCTTTATAATATCCCTGATATTCTGCTTCATCCAGCCCATTGCCGATCTCCCTTGTTCTGGGTCCATCTTTCTACCAGGCAGATTTGTCATGTCTCAACCATGTCTTTATTCCTGTTAGTATGCCATTTAGATGAGGAATCATCAGAAATTAGTCTCTGTTCTCTTTGTCAGACTTCAGATGATTGCTCTACTCAAGTCTACTACATTTGCTCTCACAGCGGGATCATAGCTGTGTGTGAGCTGATTACCTGCACAGCTGCAATTTTGTTTCATGCTTTATTACAAGAGATAAGTACATTGCTCTGTGTGGTGCTGAGCCCCCAAGTCCCCTGGTATATCTGTACCTAGTTCTTGTATGTCTTTGGGGCAGATGGGTACAAAGGCAAAATTCCTTACTGTACATCAGGTGAGGTCTTAATCTGACCATTGAAGGCAAGAGCTAATAGCGTTCAGCAGATGTAATCAACTGACGGGGATGGCCTTCATCAAAAGAAATCTGTTATGGGATTGAAAAAGATAATAGATGCCTATTCGAATTACCCTGATTTGTGAAAACGATGAGTAGCCTTTGTATTCAAAATTTCACCAATGATTCAGTCAGTTCCTATTTTGTCAAACTTGTTTGCCCAGAACAATATCTGATGGTGCAATGCCATGTTTTTTGTTTCTTTTCCAAATGATGCTGAATCATTATAACAGCAAAATCAGCATGTCATTTAAAATTCATATTCCCTTCAAAATCTGCCAGTGCCCTTGCTCTTTCTTACAGTATTAGCTTTGCCAGGTATAGTGGCTAAAATTTCCCAGGAGAAAAGTGGAAACAAATTTGTTGCTTGTACATCATGTACACATTTCAGTTACTCAAAACACTTTGGTAAGTAAGAATTTTACAGAATACAAAGCAACAGAGAATATGGCTTTTGGGTAATTCAGTGGTCAAAACTATGATGTTCTAGCATTTGTGTGGGTTATATTCATAATGCAGTTTTTAGAACTTAATACAAATTCTTAGATGATGCTAACAATGCTATTAAAAGATGCTGGAACTCTGAAATTTAGAACAAGGTCACTGGCAGCCTCTAATGAGACCATCTTCTTAATACAAGGCTAATTATTTCTTGATGGAACAGTCTGTGATAATAATCACCATGCTTTTATATGGAAAAGAAAGAGCATGCAGGAGTTGAATTAATATTTAGCAGCTCAGAAATGTCACAGAAACAAAATCATCTAATTTAGGTATGTTTGTTGATTTCCTGTCCACTAGCTAATAGCAAACATTTTTGAATGCTATTTTATGTCATTCATTATTTAAATAGCCTGATGTTATTGTTGTTGGCATAGCTGTACAAGTAGAAACTCAAGAGAAGTGCTTGATATTTTTCCTGATATTAAGAAATGTATAGATTGAGGGAAACTGGGAGAAGCAATTGAACAGTAGGTGATAATTCCTCAAACAACATTTCTTTTGACAAAGCAGCTGAGGTCTGATACTCTTTCTGCAATTGAGGATTCAAAATTATTTTCAGTTTAAAGCAAGAGTAAGGATGGGCTCTGACGCCTGCTAACTGCTAGCTCCACTGTATTTTAAATTTTTGTAGTTCTGTCTAACCTCATATGACTGGGTACCATTGCTAAAAGTCTCTGTCTTTCATCAAGCCTATGTGCCAAATCATTGTTACATGGAGTAGATACATCTTTACTAAGGGAAAAGAGCCCAAAAGTGCAAATAAAATCTGTGTGAGTTAGAAAATGGATGGTGTTTTTTTTTTCCCGGATCCTCCATGTTAATCATCTGATAGATCTGTCTCATAGAAGCTTTCTTATTTTTAAATCTTAGTCAATAACTTAAGTGTGTTGAATGAAGAGAATAGTTTATCTTGCACCACAACTTTAGTTTTCATATTCTTCACCAAACAATTCAAATGAAGGTAGTGGTAGGAATTAATTAACCAAATACTTAATATCCTGGGCCCACTATTCTTACCTGGTCATAAACTGTAATTTATAGATCTAAAATTAAGATAGGGAAGCAAAGTTTTGCATTGCCAAAGATCTATAATATGTTGCTACTACTTGGTAATTTGAAGCAAAACTCTAGGAATGTATTTTTTAACTTTTTACTTTAAAGAAGTCTTATTTCAAGTGAGCTGCGGTTGTGACTGCACCTTTGTTGACTTGCATTTTCAATTGTATAACTTTGTTTCCATTACACTAAAACATTTTGTACTATAATGGAAAAAATATTTTTCTTTTGGGAGCCACAGGGAAGTTATATCTGTGCTCATGAGGTTTCTGAAAAAGCAAAATATTTAAATAAGCATATTAAGTAGTGACAGCTTAAAGAAACAATTCTGACATTATACAGTGAAATATCTGTCAAGAGGTAAGATACATACATGTTTCTGTTAACCATCAACTTCGTTTTCAAAACTAATAAGCTGTTCCAGGAAGCCTTCTAGGAATGCAAAAAAAGGTGTATTTTGAACTATATTGGGATTTTCATGCTTCAAATAAATACATTGTTACTATGTCTTTTGGATCTCTGTACACGAGTCATAATAATTTTATGCAGTGTGTGTCAATGTACTGTTGTCTGGCCCTAACGTGCCAGGCATTGAATCCATCATCTGAAATGCACATATGCCTCATTATTTACTTACTAAGTCATCTGCTGCACATACTTAGCAGATGAATCTGCAAGACGTGGTGCTCTGCATCCCAGTGGATATTCAAAGGCAAAGGTACTCTGCAAAATAATAGTAATAGTGTCTATTTTTCCCTTTAAAATCTACTCAGATCTACATTTTCTGATATTAGTGATAGAATTTGGGCTTACTCCTTTTATCCCAACAATTTAATACAGTTTAAGTGTGATAGTTTGTGGGCGTTAGGTATGTGACAGAGGTAGATTCTTTTCCTATTTACACATCACTAAGGCTATCTGTTACATACGTAAGTCTATGAGTCCTGAGGGAGTTGGCTGATGTAGTTGCCAAGCCACTCTCCATGATATTTGAAAAGTCATGGCAGTCAGGGGAAGTCCCTGGTGGCTGGAAAAAGGGAAACATTGCACCCATTTTTAAAAAGGGCAGAAAGGAGGACCCTGGGAATTACCAACCTGTCAGCCTCACCTCTGTGCCTGGCAAGATCATGGAACAGATCCTCCTAGAAGCAATGCTAAAGCACATGGAGGACAGGGAGGTGATTTGAGACAGCCAACATGGCTTCACCAAGGGCAAGTCCTGCATGACCAACCTAGCAGCCTTCTATGATGGAGTGACTACATCAGCAGACAAGGGAAAAGCAATGGATGTCGTCTATCTGGACTTCTGTAAGGCCTTTGACATGGTCCCCCACAATATCCTTCTCTCTAAATTGGAGAGATATGGATTTGATGTGTGGACTGTTTGGTGGGTGAGGAATTGGTTGGATGATTGCATCCAGAGGGTAGTGGTCAACAGCTCGATGTCCAGATGGAGATTGGTGACAAGTGGTGTCCCTCAGGGATCTGTATTGGGACCAGTGCTGTTTAATATCTTCATCAGTGACATAGACAGTGGGATCGAGTGCACCCTCAGCGAGTTTGCAGATGACGCCAAGCTGAGTGGTGCAGTTGACAAGCCTGAGGGATGGGAAGTCATCCAAAGAGACCTGGACAAGCTGGAGAGGTGGGCCCATGTGAACCTCATGAGGTTCAACAAGGCCAAGTGCAAGGTCCTGCACCTGGGTCGGGGCAACCCTCGCTATCAATACAGGCTGGGAGATGAGGGGATTGAGAGCAGCCCTGCAGAGAAGGACTTGGGGGTACTGATGGATGAAAAGCTGGACATGAGCCAACAATGTGCACTCGCAGCCCAGAAGGCCAACCGTATCCTGGGCTGCATCAAAAGAAGCGTGGCCAGCAGGTCGAGGGAGGTGATTCTGCCCCTCTACTCGGCTCTGGTGAGACCCCACCTGGAGTACTGCGTCCAGCTCTGGAGCCCTCAGCACAAGAAGGACATGGAGCTGTTGGAGCGAGTCCAGAGGAGGGCCACGAAAATGATCCGAGGGCTGGAGCACCTCTCCTATGAGGACAGGCTGAGAGAGTTGGGGTTGTTCAGCCTGGAGAAGAGAAGGCTGCGGGGAGACCTTGTTGCAGCCTTTCAGTACTTAAAGGGGGCCTATAGGAAAGATGGGGACAGATTTTTTAGTAGGGCCTGTTGCGATAGGACAAGGAGTAATGGTTTTAAACTGAAGGAGGGTAGATTCAGACTAGATATAAGGAACAGGTTGCCCAGAGAGATGGTAGGTGCCCCATTCCTGGAAACATTCAAGGTCAGGTTGGACGGGGCTCTGAGCAACCTGATCTGGATGAAGATGCCCCTGCTTATTGCAGGGGGGTTGGACCAGATGACCTTTAAAGGTCCCTTCTGACCCAAACTATTCTATGGTTCTATGATTCTATGATTAAATTACTTGTCACTGGTATGAAAATTTGTTGAAGGAAATAAGTGTTGGGCTGGTATTTCTTAGGCATATTTGCAAGATGATGGGATTATAAAATGTGAGCAATGGCCTACCTTTGCTAAATTAATGACACATGGAAGAAAGAACTGTGTATCCCAGAGCTGCTTTGTAATATAACTATTGTAATACAAATTGAAATAAATTCATGTACAAGACCATGTTAGAAAAATATATTGCCTCTTTCATTGCCTTCTAATACTTTTGTTGTAAATATGAACCTTCACAAGGGGGTATATAAAGTCACTTATCTGGCTCCAGCTTTGCTTTAACATGGTCTGAACCACCTGGAATGCAGAACCTTAGACTGTAACAGCAAACTCCTCCATTCTAGGCAAAGACAGGTCTGTGAGCCCTGTTGTGAACTCTGACATATTTCAAGTGCAATAGTCTTGTCATGCCTCAGAATATTTGACGTCAGTCATACCCAGCCTTTCTGAGGAAATAGGCCAAGGGGTCTCCTTGGAAGGAGCTGACTGCTATATGTACCTCCGTCAGTCTTGACCTAATACAAATGCATGTGCTTGTTGCATGCTTAGTTGTGTGTCCATCTTGTCATGGCTCCTTGGGAAGGGGGTGGCTATGAGTAGTCTGCAAGCTGCTAGAGCAAGTCATCAGCTTTATCAGCTGCTTCCAGATGACAGCACTTTTGGGAAAGAGGGCATCAGAGAGTGAGTCACAGGCTTAATGAAGGGAGGTCATCTTTCTCCTTGAGATACTTGAAATGAAAAGAGTGATTGGTCAAATAAGTTAAAATCAAGGGAAATCCTCTCTGAAATCACTGTCCCAACTACTCATTGTTATAAATGTCTTTGGCACAAATTTTGAAAATTGTTGATCTTCTCCTAAAAGTTGCAAGTAGCAGCAGCAAGTGGCCAGTACAGTAGCATTCATAATGACACTGCTGTTGTCACCGTTAGTGTTGTGGGTCAGGTGGAGAACAGGTAAGGCAGAGGAGTGATGAAGAGGAAAGTTCACTCTTGTGAAGATGCAGTGAAGAGGCGGCTGTGTTTCCGGGATTGGAAACATGAGGCTGTGCCCCACGCACGACTTGGTGTGGCAGATCTCCTTCAGTAGCCTTCACCGAAGACAGTACTCCAGCCAGCATGAGCACGACTGTATAATAACGTTTCACTTCCCTCATGAGCTATAGCATCTCCCACACACACTCTTCTTTTAGCTTCTCTTCATCCACAAATGTTCAGCAGCTGACCGCTATGGCCTCGCACGGTCAGAAGCCCCCCTCCCCCTGAGCGCGGCTGCCTGCACACAGGAACGCTGCACCGAGACCCCGAGGCAGCTGCTGTGCGAATTTGCTCCCAACCCGGCAGCGATACAGTCGCGTTGGTGTGGCATTCGCCTCCCCTAGTTAGTCCCTCCGAGGTGAGTTCTTCGTAATTATGTCTCCATAATTATTTCTTTCTCCGGTGTGGCAGCAGGGAGGCACACGCTGCCCCAAACACGGCGGGAGGTGTTGTGCGTTACCTTCCGCCGCCCTATGCCCGGCGCTTGTGAAAAGCCCAGAATGACAGGGAGAGGGAGGGCAGGAGAAGGACCCAAAGGTGTGTTCCTTCAACACCTCCTGCTTGACACTTGAGCCCCGGTTTTATGATGGCCAAGTGTCACAGGGGACCAAGTTACAGGGTGAATCAAACTCTATATTTAGGAAGAACAACTGGAAGCTATGACAGGAATTCCCTTTTACACTTTGCTTCTCAGCCGAGTCCCACTCCAGCCTGAAGCAGCTCTCAGTGCCGTCCGGGCTGAAAGCATTGGAGCTATTTCAGACACTTTAAAAGGATCACAGTCAATACCTCAGCTGGTAGAAGAAGGTACCTCTTTCAGCATCGAAAGGAGGTGCACGTACTCACTTGACGGTTTGGAACTTTTCTTATATAAGTAAATAAGTAAGCTAATCTTGAAGGGGTCAATTAAAAACTTGAAAGACCCTTATGCAAACTCTTTAATAACTGCTGCGAGGTGACTGCAATAGTTGTGGATTTCTGCTTATTTTAATGTCTTGTGCAACATATCAGTGTATTCAGAGCAGATTGTTATAGTTATTGCTTTATAGCCTATGGGGATCTTTAAAGATTTAAAACAGAAAGTCACTTAAACGCCTAGTGACTCATAAGAAGCCTAAGTGTGTATTAGCTTGAATACTGTAGTATATAGGTACATGCTGATTGTTTTCTGTATGTTTGTTACAGCTAGTTTTGATGGTAGGAGGGGTGTTCTTTCACCGTAAGCTTAACAGGTAACTGTAGTGGAGACAACTGCATTACAGAAAATGTTATTGGATTTGCCTAGAACATGTAGTAAGTTTTTCTGTAACAGACTGGAAGCTATAAAGTGGGGGTTTCTCTTCTTTCTTTGTACTAGCTGGGTCTCACACTAGTGTAGTTCCTGTCAAAGCCTTTTAATAAGATAATACACTGCCGTTCTGTGTCCAAAATACCCATTGTGCTTGATGCCGTGAGTGCGGCTTCCAGCTGGGGCGGGGGGAGGGCTCTTTCTGTTGTGTGTGTGCTACTGTACATCTCTTGTGCGGATTACAAAAGATGGCATTATGATATCGTATTTAAAGCAAATTGAATAAGTCAGCTTATTATCTTGCTGCAGCCCTGTCAGAGATTATTTTTAGCAGAGGGGCAGAAGATAGGTCCTTTGTTTTACAAAGGTTCTTTTCAAAACACTGATTTATTTCACTGTAGTAGTCCTGTATTTCACAAGTGCTTTCACTGTGAAGCAAGGGAATTTGCAGGGGAAGTCTGGCATAAAACAGCTCCAAACTGAACTAACGTTGCCGTTGCTTTCTCAGTTTGGCTCAGCATGCAGCCCATAAAAGGTAAAAGGTAAGGTGTGGGGAGGCCAAAAAGACACCGGGGAATACAGTCTGCGTGTGTCTGCGTTTCGCTGTGTGCGTACATGTGAAATCCTGCAGTGGAAATGAGGGTGAAGAGTGATTTTTTCAAGTTTGCAGAGCTGATTAGAATGCCAGAAATAACTTAACACAATCAGTGCAGCACTCTTGACTCTCTCACTGAGACGCATGGCAAAAGAACAAAGGGATTTATAAAAATGAACTAATCACTTCAGTAATAGATGCATCTGTAATCTAAGGTTTATTTTCCTGTGGCCAATGGTCAGTATTGCTCTGGAGGGAAGCTCAGGGAAGGGAGGGAAGAGGAGAAAGCTAGAGAAGATTGTCTATTTTTACCCAGTAGCGTGGTGTTGTCCTGATTTCTCTGTCAGTAATGAGGGCAGCACGAACTGGTAGGAAAATCACCTCCTCCAAAAGCAGTCCTACACAATTGTATCATGCATCTGTCTTTAGGAACCGGTGTCTGATTGCAATAATTTCGAACGCAGACTTCTTGCGAACCCAGAGCACCTCACTGAGGCGCACTATTGCTGTGCTTGTTTTAAAGTCAAGATTCAGTGTGAATCCTTGCCCGTCTAGCTCTAGGTGGCCCAAGAAGTGTGTATCGGTGTTTTTGCAATCTACAGGCACGCAAGATGGAGAAGTACATTGTAGCTTTAATTTCTTTGTGACAGGGTTTAGAAAGTAGATCCACGGTGTTTTAGAATGTTTTATGTTAATTTCCTGTGCTTTTGTTTCCATTTTTCATTCTGATTAGAAAGAGAAGATGATAAGAAAAATTAATTAAACTTTTGTGTATTACGAGTCCTATCTTTCCAATAAACTGGGGGATTGTTTTGTATTTATCTTGGGAATTCAATCACTGGTTAACAGCACAGTTATTTCTATGCATAGTAAAGATTTTCAAAAAGGAAAGAGAGAGAGTGCAGTAAATCCTTTTGGCTTTTTGAAATCTGTGCAAATTTTGTCATGAACTTCAGTGGCTGAGATTTCATCCCCCAAAGTTGTAAAACTACCTCTGATTTTAAGATTGTGAATGTAAATGTAAAACCACAATATAAAACTGACTGGAAGCATGCTGGTTTTATTTTGCACGGCAGGATTTTCTTCTGATTTATTAATTTTGTGGAAGCAATTTAAACCTGGAGCAACCTATGAAGATAATGTCCTCTGACTTAAGGCTATGTGCTGGTTTAGACAGCACTCTTTACAGCTGAGAGTGCGATTGGAGGGATACCTCTAATGTCAGGTCATTTTTACTTTAAGTTCTGCTCAGCATTGTACACAGATTTAAAGCTGATGTGAGAATATGCAAGAGCAAGTCTTCCATGCAGCTCCGGTGACACAATTTCAGACTGATATTCCAGGCTGAAGCCAACCTACAACTCATCTATATTTTTCTTTGGTACCACCTCCACATGACAGTTATGCTCTTCGGAGTACCAAAGTCTTTGACCCACTTTTGATTTCTCAGTGTATTTCTACTATTCTTTCCTACGTCATTTATTACTTTTCTCGATATTTCCTTTCTCATCTCAGGTTAAATAATGTAGCCAAAATACGCTGTAGTTTGTTTGTGATCAATGAGTTCTCTGGTGAACTCATTTCTCACCTTTTAGAATTACTATCTTATTCTGCATTATAATGAGATAACCAGACTTTGGTGAATGTCTAGTCCAGTTAAAATCTTAATTCTCAGTGAAAGAATAAAAGGCTGAGACAATGTTTCAATTAATCTGATAGTAAAATTTCTTTCTTGCCTTTTTTTTTAACCTTTACAGAATCTTTTGACTTTGGTATATTTCCCTTTGTTATTGTATATTAATATTGTATCAGTCCATATTTCTATGCATGCATAAAATTATATGGAAATGTCTGTTCTTTTTTATCCTATTGCTAAAGAAAATAAATGAATCTATGTGATCTAAAACTTTGAAGAGAGGCTACTTTGTGCCCTAACAATTGTCAAGCAGAACTTTACAGTTTGACCATCTTGATCATTTTCAGTCTATAGGCATTAAAGGTTTGCAAGGATTTGTGAGTCGGCAAATGGTTATGTCTGCATTTATCAATGTTTTGGAGCAAGTTATGCTTTATTTGAAAGAAGGTTTAACCTGAGAGTTCTAATAATTCCCACGTACCTACTGTGACAGAAATAATCATATATTGTTTATCCTCAAATACTTCCTTTAATTCTTACTCATTTTACAATGCCATTAAGCTTTGTGAGATTCCTTATCTCTACTCATTATTTTTTTTAATGTGAAAGAGATAGCTCCATTTGTGGCTATGAAAGATTAATTGGAGAAGCTCAGGTGTTCTGTCTCCTGATATTCAGAAGGAATAACTAAGCAACTGAAACTGAGATGGAAACAGGAGCTGGGCAGATGAAATGGATGCCTGTCAAGAGGCAGCACGGGTTAAGTTCTAGCTTATGTCCCCCAGCTATCAGAATGTCAGAGCCTGTAACGCTTTCCCATTTTGCTTGCAGGGATAAGCCTCTGTCTTAAAAATGTCAAAACAGCCAGCATCACATGTCAAAGCCATTCAGGTAAGAGAGAGTATTTATGTTTCTAATATAATAAAATAATAAATCTCAACCTCCATTGCTTGGCAAACTGCATTTTGCTCATAGAAAACACTGCAGAAGTGCTAACTGGGGATTATTCTTTTAAAGTTAAAACCTCGGTAGATATGAAAGCACTGAAAAAGTTTGACCTGAAGAGCATCTTATGGTCTGAGCTGATAAAAACCTGGACCAGATAAGTTGGTTGATCGCTTGCTTGCATGCTCTTTCCAGTGTTAGGTTATGTCTGTTGGTGAATCAGGAAGCAAAACACGGTGATACATCTGCATAACTGATCAGCATTATGAGTAAAACCAATTCTTGCAACGATTAGATTTTCCATAGAGTTAATACAAAGCTGGAAGAATTATAGGTGAAAAAGGTGGCACAGGTACTGTGAAGTTTTTCATGTCTGCATTCCTTTAGGAAAAACCCCCAGAACTAAGAAGCATTTTATTTAAAAGACAAAGTAAAATGAGAGAAATTTTGATATTTCATTAAAAAAATTCTTGTATGTCACATACCTCCTCAAATGGCATATGCTTACAAGGATGAAGTTGGTTGTTACATACTTGTAAAAGAAACGGCTGGAGAATGATACCAACACATCATGAAGTAGCATCATGAAAACTATTTAGCTCATGCTATCATTGATTCTTGTCAAAAGGCCAAAATACCTCCTGAGCTCCAGAATTTTACTGAATTTTCATGTATTTTGTAAATGCACTTGCAAGCAAATTTTCCCACAAGTTCAGATTCCCTTAAAATTACATAAGAAACACAAAACGGAATTTCTAAAGTCTTATCTGTCCTCTGTTTCCCCAGTATAATACTAACTGAATGGATTGGAGTATCAAGAAGATTAATTACCCAGTGGCTAGACAGCATACTGAAGTTGCAAGGTGCTGTAAAAATGCTAATTGTCTTTATCATCAACGCCACTGGAACAGGCATGCAAAGTACTGTTCTCTAATTCAGTTGAAATTAGCAGAAGCTTGCCATGGATTTCACTCAGTTCAAATTTTCATCCCTCTTTTACAGTGCCTATAGAAATATTTGTATGATTAATGAAAAAATGTAGATAATTTATAGCTCAAAAGTATTTATATTTTACATCTAAACTCCATAGGCACATACAAACATTTTTAAGGAATGAATTTGGCTTACTGTTTTCCTTAAAGTAAAGAAGTAGTTATAGACTCCTTTTTAGTTTTATGATGACTTCCCAACTTCTAAATGTAAAAAAAATTCTACTAGTTTGTCCATTAAAAAAGTGCATTGAGTTTAAGCACCAAGTTTAGTATTTTAAGAAACTTTAATTTTCGCAAAGGTAATTTGAATGAGAAAAATTACAGCACAATCTTTAAAATAAATCTATTAAACATTGTGTCAAAGGTGGCTCCAGCAGGGAGACTTGCACTTGAATTGACGCCTGTTACACTTTGAGCACTCTGAGAACCATGACTCAAAATGTCACATTATTTTTATACATTGTGATTCATGTATTATGATCCTTTGCTATTATGTGCTATTACAGTAGGACTGACATCCCCTGGAGAATATACATTGTGCCGCAGTGATGGAAATGTAATGACACTTTACTAACTGAAGTAGTTCATGGTACTCTTGTGTCAGAAGTGGCTTTTTTCTGACCGTATGAGATGTACGCTAAAATCTTGACTTGCTGACAGCCACTAAATACAGATGTGCGAGAGTTAAAGGTAGCAACGGGTTCCCAAGAGTAGTTCGGGGCGATAAAGGACCAACGTTTTGTTAATTCCTGGTAACATTCATTGCTGGCCTCCCCCTCTCAGTGTGTAAAAGGCTGTGTATAGCTCTGGCTGACAATTATTCTACCTACAAACACCACTCTTGGCTTTCCCCAGAGGTAAGGTTGAGGTGTTTCCTGTTTATTTTCTCAATTATATTCAGTTTTCTCTGTAGTTCCTTTTTTTTTTTTTTTTTTAACTTGAATACGTTTATACTGAAGTGGCTTTCCAGCTTATTCAGTCATCCTTCTGGACAGCTAGGAACGGCTGTGATGCTGTGCAGAACTTACCCATAACAGTCCTCAACTCCTGCAGGGCTGCCGGTAATTCAAGACCCAACAGTTCCTGATCTGGATGCCCCGTCTCTAGTAAACAGAAAGAAGAACACAAGCACATCTCTAAATGCCAGTTTAATTGAGTCAAACCAGCAATACATGTTGTATGTCATGCTTACAGATATTTTTTCTTCAGTCTGTTCAGGAAGACCTTAGCCCAGTACATCAGTACGCATACCTACTCATTATGAAAACTGCAACGACATCCAAAATATGGTAGGCACTTTCCAAAAACAAAGGAAGATGTAAACCCAATAGTTTTAAAAATAAGTATGATTAAAAATAATAATAATCACACCTAGAAAGTCTGTCTAAAGCAATTATAATTTAGGATTTCAGGAGTTTGGAACAAAAAATTTCCTGTTTAGCATTTCACTGGATGGGGAGCAAGCAAGGAAGAGATCACCAAAGCTCCTATCTCCATCCTAGCAGACAGGTGAAAAGAGCCCTGAAATGTATTTTAAAAACAAAATTGCAAACTCTTGCTGATCGCAGCACAACACAGTCCTTACAGATCTACACTGGCGTACAGAATTTGGTCTGCTGTTCACCCATTATATGGCTGCTCATCCATGGGAGGGGACCAGCATTGGATTAATAGGGAGATTTGCAGCTCAGGACTCTGTTACCTCTGGTCAGGAACTGTTTGGAATTCAGTCATACTTTCATTTCATACTAGAAATATTTTAATTTATATTATGTGTTATCAGATCCAGACAGTGTTAAACTATGTCTTAAAGGCTGCTTGTTTTACCAAGTTAGTATTTCATGTCTGCATACGTCTTGTCCAAACTCTGACGTGAATACATTTATTGCAGATAAAATAGTTCAGACTGCTTTGGTGTGACACGGATTACTGTGAAAATACTGAAGCAGACCAAAGAGCAGTTTATTTAATTTAATTAGCAGTCTGGCACTTAGTGGTTCATTTTTGTTTCCTCAACCATTTTTAGTCACAGCTGGTCTGTCAATCACAGTAGGAAATGCGAGGGCTGGGTGTCAGAATTGCCATGCTGCGGTACGCCGTGGGTGGCTGTGGGAGGCTGGCTTCTGCTTTGATTGACTCCAAGGGGAAGGCATGCCTGAGTTCAAAATGAGCACCAAGAGGAGGGATAACTCTTAATGTTTCAACTCCGCAAAATTGTATGACCACGCTAGATGTAAAGTGCAAAGAAGTTTCATATTCCAAAAAAAAGAAGCTGCCTGGAGGTACCAGAGCCTGGCAGGGAGATGCTTAAAATTAAAAATAACCAAGCTGGTTTTTTCCACTCCTAAACGAAATAATGGGTTAAGTACTGCGAGGCTGAAAATGCCCTGTCTCCTGGGGACTTAGGAAGTACAGATGAAAGGTTTCACAATATCTGAACTAATGCTCAGTGAAAAAACATTATGAAGTGAATACCCAGTTGTCTATAAACTACATGGCCCTACAGACATTTGCCAGCCCCACTGAAATGGCAGCATCACCTTGCACATATAAAATAACAGGAAACAAATAAATAGAATAAAGGGAAAGGTGCTTATTTCTTAGCAAATGGGTTCTTTATTTGCTCAACGTTTGATTACAGCTGTCAGAACATTTGTTGTTACTAAAAACAGTGGGCTGTTTTCCTGTGGTTGTCTAACCTGGGGCATGATCTGCAAGACCATGATTTGAGCAGAAGGACAGGATTATTCATCTTCGTTTAATGCAAATCAGTCAGATTGTAAACTACAATAACACAGCTCGCTGTTGGAAGGTTCTCCGTTTCCACTCCATAACATTGCCGATTCACCTGCTGGTTTTACCAGTGGGAGTCATGATATTTTGATGACATTTCCTAGGAGCAGCTTCTCTTCTGAGATCATGAGATAAGAATAGGTATAAATTGTGCATTTAGTTGATCACACCATTTGACTTTTAAAATAATCCAGGCTGGGTCACATCGGGAAATAGATACATTTTAGCTGCTCTTTCCTAAGGAATGTTTTCTGCCATTCTTTTCTCAAAAATCTTTACTGTTAAGGTATCTATTATAAGCCCCATTTATCTTATGGCTACTGGCTTTCTGCCACAGATAAAAAATCAGATTAATGCAGTCATGTGGGTATCATTCTGGAGGGAGTTTGCTAAAGCCGGGGGCTAGAGGTCTGTCCAGCGTCAGAGCCGGCTTAGCCTGCTCCGACCCGTGAGCCCCCGCAGCAGACCGGACTGGGGTGGCTGGGCAAAACCCAGCAGGGGCTGGAGGGTCAAAAAGCCTTCCTGCCTTTTCCCACAGATCCTCCTTGCAAACCAAGAGGCGTATTCCTAGGACTAAGGCATTACATTTGCAGTTAGTAGCACCCATGGGTAAATTTTGTCGGTAAAATCACATTTTAAACACTTGTGGCTTAAGTTGGCTCAGGACAGGCTTTCCTTCCTAACTACCTGTGATTAAGTGAAGTGAGAACTGGTGTCATTGGGGGAGGGAGAGTGGTCCAGTGGTTTGGGTGTTATCGTGGGATTTGGGTGATTTACACTTAAATCCTTATTCTGGCACTCTGCTTGACCTTGACCAAATTGAAGCAGACCCAGATGCCTAAAGACACTTTGGTGTCTAGTACTCATTTGTTTAAAGTCCAATGAAATCAGGGAACATTAGACTAAAACGCAGAACTTCAAAATCTTTCTAGGTAACTTTGGTTTTTTCACTTTCCATCTTTAAAGTAGAGATGAAAACATTTCCCTTTCCCATGGGAGTGGTGTGACAATGCATACATTGAAGGCATAAGTGCTCAGAAACCATGATAACGTCTATACTCTTGTCCCACCCCTTTTGCATTTTGCCATTTACCAACTGTATGTTTATTTATCAGTCACTATTTTATGCATCATAATTTCCTTTTCACAGGCTAACATTAACATCCCAATGGGAGCATTTCGACCTGGTGCAGGCCACCCTCATAAAAGGAAAGAACTGACACCTGAAGAAGTGCAGGAGGTAAGAAAAAAAGAGGGTTTTGATTTTTGTTTTTTCCAGGAGAATCCCTGCCATTGGTGGAATAAAGCCTTTTAATCGATCTTATAGCACTACACACCAATCTTAGGTATCAGAGCTGAACATGCACTGATCATTCATGGAAGTAACTGACCACCTACTAAACACTTCACATATACATTTTTCTAGTTTTGATGCCAAGGCATCTATAAGAATTTAAACTGTTTCAAAGTTGCGTAGCTCTGCTTCAACAGCAGGATGATATCTGCCGTCAGGAAAGAGAGCCAGGATTTCACCAGCAATATTTACCTAGATGGGAGTTGATGGAATACATCAGGGAAAGTTATAACAAGGGTTTGGAAGAATATGCTACTCTCTGCTGCCCTGCGGTGGGATTTGTTATTATAGCTTAACAATATTGGAACAGGTTTTCAAACCTGACGTTTTTTGGAATATTTATCAACAAGGAGAAATTGAATGTGGAAACTACATTTCCAAATTAAAAACAGAAATTGTGAACCCATTTACCTGCATAGGGGTGAAAATACTCCATTGTACTTTGAATTCTGTGTTTGCATGTCTGTATTTTACCTGGAGCATTTAACACTGAGTTTTGAATATGAAGTAAAATTTATACCTTAGCGAACACTGATAGCAAATGTTATGATTAAACACAGGTATCATATTTCTGGATGATATTGAAGCATCTTATTTACCATGAACTTTCATAATAAATAAGAACTAAAAGCAATGGTGGAGGAAAAGGTAGTGGGAAACTCCAAGCAAGAAAAAAACTCAAGTAAAGAGGGGTGCTTATGGCTTCCTGGACAGCTGGCGAGGTTTGGTCTTATAGTCCCCACCCGAGAACAGGTCCTGCTGGGCCAGAGCGCCCCAGATGCTCCCCAGAGACAAGGGCAGGAAGGGCTCAAATCGGCCCCATACAGCCAGGCTGCTTCTGGCAGGACTCAGCTGGGTGGGCTTGCTGCCATGTGGGCAAAGCAAAGCTGTCGTGGCTGGAGGGAGTCTTGCCCTCACACAGAGCAGAGCTGTGAGGACCAGGAAGGAGGTGGATAGCCACTTCTCTCCAGGCGTGCAGTGGCACCGCTGGTGATTCAGCCCCAAACAAGAAGCAGCCAGATTAGTTTTGGACAAATCATCAGCTCCTGACCTGGTACCGGCACTTAAAATGGTCAGGTTTGGTTACGTACGAGCTAATTCTTCCTTTTCTGTCTAAATCAGACAGATTTTTTTCTGAATTTGAACATATTTGATATAAGTAGTGCTCTGTTTACAGAGAACTTTCCTGAAGAAATCAAACCTGGGCTGACTTAACTCTTCTTAAGAAGATTTTAAAAAACCAAAACCAAACATACAAAGTGACCTTGAACACATTTGTGGCTTTCTCCTCTGGAAAGAAATCAAAGCATATTCTCTCCACAGTAATTAAACTGGTGAAGGAATGCATGTTATTAAGCAGAAACTAATATAGCATGTGTGAATTCTGGTAGTATTTGAGAAATAAAATAAATGACTAGTGCTGATAATTAGATTTGGTTGGGTAATTGAATATTGCTTTGCTTCTCAGTTATGTGAATATTATATATGAGACAGACATTATGGAATAAAAGTTCTTGGCCCCCGTTTTATAGCCAATATGCAACCAAAGCAATGGGAGTAAAGACTACAGAAACAGATCTTGTAATAGGAATGGAATAAAAATGCTACCAGTGGACTTATCTTTTCAGCTTTCTCATCTCGTCAAGTTTCGTAATACAGCTTGAGATTGTTTAGATCAGCTCTAGACCAATACAACTTTTGCTAACAATGCTTAGCATTTTTCACTATATTTTAAAACCTTGGCAAAGGAGATAAGGGAAATACGGGTCTTACTCAAAGGGATGGTGGAGTCGGAAGGGAACACGTATTTTTGAAGGTCAATGGAGCGGACATGTTAGCATCCAAAAGAAATGGGGGGTGGGAATTTTAGAAAATAACTCTTCTTCAGTCAGACCATTTCCATGCAGGTATTTGTTAACTCTTGTCATATATCTAACTCAATCCTCAGACTTCCTTCAATAAAACTGAAGGCCAAGGTCTGTGCATTGCACACAGAGTGGGTGATATGGGGGGGTGCAGTCATAAATAGTGCACACCTGAGATTAGAAGGGAAAGCTAACATCAATTTATGGAGCACAAAGTCTCCAAAACATGGTCAAAGTTTGCACCGTTTGTACTACGAGAAGGAATGGTATTGTAGATGACTTGAAACAGTATTTTTAACACAGTATCTGCTGCAGGGGTTTGGGGGATGGTAGTTTTTCCCAATTGTTCGGATTAGCTAGCCGTGCAAGAAAACTGTCAAAGGAAACAATACAAGCTCATGGCTTAAAGATCAGATAGGAAGAAAATGTCAGTTTTCTAGAATACCTTGTTTATTTGCTACTTGGCATTGCAAAAAGTCTGCTTCCTCATTAGCATGTGGTCCATTAGTCACAGAAAAAAGAGGGGGTTACTGGCCAATAATATTTGACAGATAACCTTGTAATTTAAAAAATGAAGTCAAATATTAAAAATTATTCAATTTGGGACCCATTGGGTCAATTGTTCAAGGCCAATGCAACTTTCCAAAAAGAGTGGCTAATGAATCTAAATACTGAATTAACTCCAAAAAGGCCATCCCAAGATGACATTCACAGAGTAATCAAAAATGAAAAAAAAAATTCATTGTGAAATTATTTGCAGTAAAGTATTAATTCATCTCTAAACCTACATGATTCCCCCTCTATGCCAGCTTTATAAAGTACAGAACAGGCTGGATGAACCTTAAACTTCCTACTGGAAAACTATTCCTTCAAAATGTTGCTCAGTCTAGAATAGAAATCATCTAAAATACATGCTCTACCTCACCTAGGAGCAATAGTACAGCCGAGGAAGTACCAAGGGCCAAAATACTGTGTCCCATTGGAAAATTAGCTGAGGTGCTTGCTATTGTGTAAGTGCTGTTATTTAGCCTGAATTTTTACAGTGTCAGCAAGATAGCTGTCAGGCACTACCCTAATTCAGACATAAGATGACAAAAACCCTTCTGGTCTTACAACTGAGGTTAAGAAAAATTAAACATCAACTTGAACTGAGCTTGGATGGAGCTTTTGGGGTCCATAACCTACTATCATAGCTCTTCTCCAGAGCTGCAGAAGTGCATGATGGATTTCCTCCCCAGTTGGCCAGCAGCTATGAGACTCTGAAAGAAATTCGATAATAAAAATGGTTCTTCTGCTTTTTTCCGCTAAAATATGAAGTACCTGGGAGTTGCCTTTAATGCTCCACTCAGTTAATTTTCCACTAATGGTCTGACACTGTAAATTCTTACTCATTTACCAGAAGATCCACATTCCTCTGCACTGAGCACCTTATTTTTTTCTTCAGAATGTTTTTAGACATTTTAGACAACAACCAACAAAATAACCTACCTCTTCCTGGCCTCCCCCTCCCTCTGCCCATTTCCACTGGGACTGCATTTAATACAAAAACATCCTTTCCTGTTTCTCAAATAACCTACGCTCATGCTCAAGAGATTGCTATTGCGGCAGTAAGGTCACTGGTATCCTTTTGTGCAGAGTGTTCCTGCTTTGACAGAGGAGGAGAAAGACAAGAAGCATCTCCCAGGAGCTAAGAAACTTCCAGGTCCTGCTGTCAACTTGTCAGAGATTCAGAACATAAAGAGCGAGCTGAAATTTGTCCCCAAAGCTGACCAGTAGCTGGAACAAGCAGGTGAGTAAAAGAGAGGTTCTTTGCATGGCTCTAGGAGAAGCAGGCTGATCCAGAAACCTCTTTGTGTCAAAAGATGGCTTTCCAATTACTTCAAAGGGCCCAGAATCACACTGCGTATATCAAAGACAAAATATAAGAAGAAAAGGTCATAATCCTTGGAATTCTCTGTTATTTCAAACATGGAGCGTGTAGGAGACTATGTCTGATGATATATGGTACCCATCAACCAGCCTAACAAAAAGCGTATTCAGCTATTACGAATATTGAAGCCAACTTAAAAATACCAGCTTCTTGCAAGCACAAGTTCCAGTTTTACCAAATGTAGGACTCGTATTTGTACACACTCACTACAAAAAAATGTTTTAAAATGCAAATAAATTTATTGCGGTGATGGACATGTAGATCAGTATTTTTAAAAAGCTCCTTTGGAGCATTAGATATTTGATATTATTTCATTTCTGTAATTCAAAACTGACATGCTAATGGCTCCATCTATTTGATCACACAAACGTTCCCAATGCCACTTGTGGCACCCAAGTACTTGCTATATATCTGTGTGGGGCTCAGAAATATGATATAGGACCTTGGGGAGATCTGTGCTTCTCTGGAGTGGCAGCTGGAGACCAGGCAGGGAACTTCAGGCACTGCAGACAGCACCAGACATCTATGGGTTGAACGACTGGTCTATGATTAGCACCACAGCTCATACTTCGTCTTATTTTGCACAATGTCCGTATGCAGATCAGTGACAAGTGGTGTTCCTCAGGGGTCCGTATTGGGACCAGACTGTTTAATATCTTCATCAACGACATAGTGGGATCGAGTGCACCGCCAGCAAGTTTGCAGACAACACCAAGCTGAGTGGTGCAGTTGACACACCAGAAGGATGGGATGCCGTCCAGAGGGACCTGGACAAGCTCAAGAAGTGGGCCCATGTGAACCTCATGAGGTTGAACGAGGCCAAATGCAAGGTCCTGCACCTGGGTCGGGGCAACCCCTGGTATCAATACAGGCTGGGGGATGAAGGGATTGAGAGCAGCCCTGCAGAGAAGGACTTGGGGATACTGGTGGATGAAAAGCTGGACATGAGCCGGCAATGTGCGCTCGCAGCCCAGAAAGCCAACCGTATCCTGGAACAGGTTGCCCAGAGAGGTGGTAGGTGCCCCATCCCTAGAAACATTCAAGGTCAGGTTGGACAGGGCTCTGAGCAACCTGATCTAGTTGAAGATGTCCCTGCTCATTGCAGGAGGGTTGGACCAAATGACCTTTAAAGGTCCCTTCCAACCAAAACTGTTCTATGATTCTATGATTATTTTATTTAACAGGAAATATTCAGCACTTCAGTGCAGATTTCAGAATCATTTCCATCTGATTTCAAACAAGGCCCATAAGCCTCCATTGTTCTACATTCTGAGTCTTATAGAAATTAATTATCATTTCTGTCCATGAAATTATCCTCTGATTTTCTTTGAAAAGCCTGAGTCAGTAAAGATGCATCCGTCAGTGACAATGAAAATTCAGCTGTACAGAGAAGTTTCAATACAAAAAACCCCTGGCTACTGTAAGAAAAAGATATTTGTGTCACATAGTAGTCATCTGAATTGCCAGTTATGCCTGTTGACACAAGTCCTTTTTATCATGAAGAGAGGCAGGGGAGCTAAGCTGAGTAGAAGAACATCATCTGGAATTTACTGCACCGAAACATAAATGAAGAACAGAAGAAAACAGAAAGCAGTGCAAAAGGGTTCTGGGAATGCAGAAGCACTATGGACCAGGAATCTTGAAAGAAATGGCATATAATCTGAGTGAATTGCCCCAATACACACTGCAACATTAAGTTATTTTTATGTACAGCATAAATATGCCATTTAGAAGGAAAAAGTGTTTAGTTTTTTCTTGCTTTTACCCTGCTGTGTCATAATGTTCCTATTATTTTAAAGAACTAATGGAGTCTTTCTCTTCAGAAAACTTGGGAAAAGGAAAATTAACATTTTGTAAAATGTAACATTGTAGTCATTGCACTAAAGCAGTGCCCAGAGAAATACGAATTTTTAATGTGAGGCTTTAAGGAGTTTTTTTCCTCTGTAAGAGATATTTAGACATAAATTTAACCCCATATTTATTCTCAGATGATTGCCATTTTCAACATTTAAAACAGTTTTTTAATAATTAACTTACTGAGAGTCTGACAGAACCATTTAGGGTGTGCACAGAGATTCACTCTAAAGAAAAGATTTCTACAGAAAGGTCAGCAAAGTGAAGGGCATTGTGAAAGCCGTGAGGTCATTATGAAGTCATTTCTGTCACCATCCTTCTTTTGATGTCGTATTGGTTATCAGGTTCTCACAGGGACACAGATTTCTGGATTTTGGATAGTACCGTCACAGATCATATCTGAAAACTCAGTTTCTAGAAGAGTTGCAGGCACAGTACTCACTGGAGACTAGGAGTTTGGTTTTGGTTTCAGTGCAGATCTAAGCATGTGTAGAAATTCTACATAAAATTGAGGTGTAAATCAATCGCTTGCCACACCCAGCAGCCTTGAATGGTACTAGATCTAAGGATTTTCCCCTATAGAGGGCATTCATCAGTTCAGTTGTTTTAGGCATGAGCTGCAGCCGTGTATAAAACGTGATATAGTCAGTGATTTGTTTTATGACTGACCATGCCAAGCCAGTAGATATTATCTCTATTTGCAAGAAACCCATGCTTACATCTTCCTGATACTTTGCTTTATCTCCAAGAAAGGGTTACTGATCATCCTTTGGATGTGATGCTCTCTAAAGAATGATAAGCTGACTGGTCAGTAGAAATGCCTGGGCAAAGTGTCTACTGATAAATGAGTTCTTTGGTTTTCACAGTTTGAAATGAATTCTCTCTCACATCAGTACAATAAACTCTTCAGATATTCACTGTCGAGGGATTTCCCTTTGTTAGTATTTTTATATTTCTTGTGGTACTCTGTAGGAAATACCCACTGAAACTGGTAGAATAACTCCAAATTCTCTGGGTAATTTCCATTGTGCTGTGATCCTATAACATGATATCATAAAAGCATCAAAAATATACGTAAATATGTCAAAAATACCAAAAAGTTTTACAACTACAACACTTATTTCTGACACTTCCTCCTACTATTGTCATTTTGCATGGGATAGTTTCAGTAAATTGCAAGTCAACATGATCAATTTTGTTTTAATTTTGATCCTCTTTTTCTTGCTCGGTTTTACAGAGTGCAAACACGTCAGCAAAAATAAGGAACATGCAAAACGGTATGTTGGTTCATTACTTACAAACCCATTCCTACATTATTTGCACTTTAGAGTAACTTCTGTTAAATATCTTTGGTCTTGCCCTTTCACCAAATTAGGAAACATGACTAGACATGCTAAGATCATCATTGTGAGTCTAACAGTTTGTGGGAGGGATATAATTAGTGAGATGTCATGAAGCTGGATCCACTGAAGGTCATAAAGTGCTTATCAGTTAAGATATTCCTGTAGTCATCTCCTGCTGCTGGTCTGTCATCTATAATTAACTAATTAGCATACCTTTCTTTGTTATAAAGATTTTTTTTCTTCTGCAGACCTGTAGATGATGTGTTTGATGCAGCTAGTTTTAATATACAAAATGAGTTGTGATTCCTTTTCCTTTTCTCCATCTACAATGTTTTTTCGCTGCTCCCTTTGCACGTGCATATTTCTACATGCACAAGAGCGAAACGTATGCAAAATAAAATAGTAACAAAATAGCACACACTAATCAGGTAAATATATGTCCTATTGAATAAGTAATGGTAGGAAGCATTCAATTTGTGACAAATGGAGCTTGCCATGGCAGAGATTTAATGCTGATTGTTGTGATGTCTCATGTGATAACTAGCATGGTGGTTGAACCTGAAAATGGAACTGAGCACAAATTGGCATTTCACCTGAGTGTGTATATTAATCACAGCCAGTTACTGCTGCAGTTCATGTTTGGGTTCTTTCTTCATTCTGTACCCCTTCATGTTTTGTGTCCTGAAGTGTGGGGGTTTGTGTAACAATGTGTTACAATGCACCATGAAGGGCCATGGAGTCTGAACGCTGGACTTCGGTTTTAAAGGCCCTAAACCTTCAACTAGAGTGGTCTAGTCTTTTCCTCTTGAAGGAGACTTTCATACTTACTGAAGGAACTCCTCAAAAGGCAAAAAGGGAAATTTACTGCCTTAAAGTTACAAAAAAGTCTGTCATGGACATACGGGCAGCACTCCTGGCACTGTGTTCTGGTCGTGTTTGGAGAAAGGGCTTTGTCAAGATCCCCATCACAGTTCTACTCAGAATTTGGTCAGACAAGGTTGCTGAGCCGTGCCTGTGCTGTTCCTGATGGGGTACCTATCTTGTTCAAGGTGTGAGAAACCATGCAACTGGTACTTGTAGATAACCTGTTGTCTTTACCTGTCTACTAGGGAGGGTGGTTTAGTTGCAGAAGCTGAGCGGTAGTTCTGTTGTGAGGTTACAGAAGCAAGGGAGCTGTATTTTGAGGACGGAAGATTAAACAGCTAGCAAAAGCTTCCCAGGGCAGCTTAGACTTTGTGTTGCTTGCAGCATTACCTCTTCTATAACATATTGGCAATCCTGCCTCGCAAAAAATGAGGAATCTTGTCAGCAGAGCAGCCTCTGAGATTGTCATCACTTGGGGAAGAAAGAGAGAGAAAGGGAAAAAAAAGAAGTCTCTTAGGGAATAGAGCTCTTATACCCATACTTACAAGATGTTCCTTGGTGTTGCTATTAATTATTTACAAAAAATGTCAATTACCCTGGGCTAAAAATACACATTATAACTTTGTCCACTGAGTACTGTGGATTTTAATTACAGTTTCATGCTATATACTGCTCTTAAGCTGCATCTCAGCTAACAGTAGCCAGCTACCTCTCCCGGTGTCACTGCTCTGACACACTGTTCAATGATTGTGTCTTATTCCTGTGCTCACATGAACCAGAGGGATATGGTTAAACTGCTGTACAGTAACAAGCAAAGTCATTGCCATTTTGTCTAGCAAACACATCCAGTGCCCTGCTAGTAGAGGAACTCTGATGTGCTGTGAGCTCTTGAAACAGCCCCACAGTTTTAAGAAAATGAGTTCATTTGATTAAGCCCAAGTAGCCAGCCCTTGTGTGAGAGAAGGGAATCCTGCATCCAGAGGATGCTGAGGTAGGTCAGGAGCTCAGATCTCCTTAGCTGGAGTGGGAACAACGGGGTGAAGAAGGGGGATGTGCTGCAAGAATTTCTGCAGGGACCTTCTGCCAAAGTCAGGGGAGGCCTGGGAGGATCTCATCAATATATATAAATACCTGAAGGGAGGGTGTAAAGAGGACGGAGCCAGGCTCTTTTCAGTGGTGCCCAGTGGTGGGCCATCCTGGACCCACTCACTGTTTGGTCAGTGTTAATTTCAAAGCAGTTCTTGTGTTTTTCTATCCTTGGTTTCCTACCATCCTGCTGTCCTTGGTTCAGAGTTCCCAGATTAGTAACACTTGGGGATTTCATGGCCAGCGATCAATTTTGCCAGGTCACTTCTGTTTGTGAAATTGTTCTATGAAACTAGGTAGTTGAGGGGTTTTAGGATTTTTTTAACAGCATGTTTAAGGTTCTTTTGGTTTGCCTTCCAGGTTTTTTGAGTCTGCTTATGTCTATTTCAGACTTTACAACAGAAGAGCTAGAAATTTCTTTTCAAAGGGAAAACTGGAATCCCCAGGACATAATTTAATATCAGAGGAACCTTTGGAATCATGTTATCTCCTCAAGCAAAAAAAGTTATTGATGTTTTGTTTCCCGGAGTTTCTGTGTTCAGAAGTAAAAATTTAGTTCATTGTCTCTAACAGGGCCTGCAGCTGTCTGTCGCGAGCTGAGAGTCTCTTCTCTACCACCGATGAAATGCTGTGGCAAGCCCCCAGCATGTCTTTCCTCAGGCCTTTGCAAGTCAGGGAGAGATTTCCTTCCCATTCTCTTGTTGAATGGTGGAAGTGAGGAGGAAAACATACTGGAGAGACTCTGCTTTCTAGATGCCTAAGAAAGCTTGAAGGTGTGCATTAGGAGGTTGATTTTACTGAGTAAAGAACAGGGCATATTCTTATGAATAACAAATGCTTCTACATAAACTAGTTAGGAAAAGATTGTGTTTTGTCATTTTGAAAACTAGTAACTTCAAAACAAACACTGAAAAATCAGAAAACATTTTGCTCCAAAGCAAACTACAAGAATGGATACTTGTATTTTTTCAAAACATAAAATATGCAAAAAAAAAAGTCTTTTATTTCCAAGCTGTGTCTTCAAGCAGAGCATTTTTATTACTGGAAGAGACAAGCACAAAGTAATAACTCAAAGAACTCTCTACTAATTTTTAGAGCATGAGCATCTTATTTACTCTTCTACCTTCACCATATTCAAGAGAGTTTGCAGACATGTAGAGGTGAACAGGCATCTGTACAGGGACTGAAGAAATTTCTTCTCTGAGCCTATCACTTTGAAATGTTAATGGCCTTAAAGTAAAAAAATACTTCCTGCAATAGCAATGTGATCCCACAAATCTCTGTTCTATTATCAAGTGAGAAATGTCAGTTTCTGGGAGAAAGTTCCAACTATTTTGTTTGAAAGCTGAAAATTCTCCTTTTAAAAATTTTTAAAATTAAATCACTGCTACTTAATAACTGTTTTCCTGTTATCACTCTGTTGATTACTTGCTCCTGAACTTTTATTGTCAGACTCTTTTATATAGAAACCCCTATGTTCCCATCAGCACTGTTCAGGACAGATTTTTGTAAGAACAAAACATTTTAGTCAATTCCCTGAGTTGGATATAATTTCTGGGGTCACTTCCCTCAAATGAAGCTCAGAAAGGCAGGAGGCCTCCTGAAGATATCAGGTGTGGAGGGATCGGTGAAGTGTGAAGGCGGGATACAGTCAGCAGGCTTTTTCTTGCTTACCTCTGCTATATGTATTAAGAGGCGGTATGAATGAACTGCATCATTAAACAATAAGTACCACTGGAATGTGTTCCTCTTGGAAATCTCAGAACAGGATATCAGGAATCCCTAAAACTTCAGGTGTTTGCTGCGTGAACAGACCCTGGTATTTAGAGAAGGTCCTGTGACTGAAATGGCACTTATCCCGAGGCACACGCGTATAAACCCATGCAGAACTGATTGTAACCAGGGAACTGTGGGCATTAGAAACTGTTTGGAGAGCGGGGAAGAGATGGTACTGACCACTACTAAAGAGTTATGAGTGAGATGAGAGCGATGCTGTTTCTCTGTACCTGGGAACTGTCCCACCAGAGTTAGGTATGCCTGGAGCACTCAGACACTGTAATGACCGACATCATCAGGAACCCAAAATAATAAGTAATTCCAGTCTCTCTAACCTTACAAAGTTCAAAACGTGTTCAGCACAAAGGTTTTCAAGTGCCTACATCAGAGTAAAAAAGCTAACTGCTTTTGAATATATGAAGCGCAACTTCCTACGTTATTAACAGCTCAGATGATAGTTTTATCAAATCTACATAAATTGTAGCCAATTAAGCTGACAGTATGATCTGAAATATCATGGCTCTGATGTGATAATCAGATGAATTTTCTTCTAAATTTAGTGCCTCATCATTTTGTTTTATAGTTTTTTATTCGTTTCATTTGATAAAAGACTACCTAATTATGTTTTCACAGCCTTGTGCTCAAGAACCACATAAATTCCTGCATCACTGTACTCTGTCATCTCTTGCAGAGATGGCTTGATATTGCATGAGCCTTGTGATCCCTGTCTGGGAGCAGGCCATCTACAAGTGTCATGAGCCCTACTCTGTACTTAGGATTAAGCCTGCTTCAGCCACCAAATTGCTCCTCATGCACCTTGTTTTGAAAAGTGTAGCTCTTTTTAGTGCCAAGGCTACCTCTATTCCACACTTGGTTGCAAATACCTTCTAAGAATAAATAACATCGTATAATGGTCTCTACCATACCGTATATAGGTAGAACATCGTATATACGTAGAGCTCACCATTACAGTGGTCCCAACATCTCTTACCCAATCGGCAACACTACTGAGGAAATATTACGCTGCAGATGTTATTGGTTTTTGCTGTCCCTATCTGCTGCCATTTTAACCTCCTAATTCCCCTTTGACTTGCAGCAGCAGTCTCAAATACACCATATTTCCATGCACTAAGAGAACGAAGTACACAGCATAAATAAGCATTTCCTACTGGCATATGTATCAGGTTTACTCTCAGTGTCAGTCATACTTTATTTTTCACATTTGATTTGCTGCAGGAAACTCAGCTGAACTAACCTTTCTTGAACCTGGGAACAACTATAAAGTCTGGTTTTCTTGCCCTCCATTTAGTGGTTATATTAGTATGGCTGTATTTGTTTCGGACCGCAAATGCCTTGAGCTCCATGTACAGACATGGATTCAATAAAAGCAGAATAAAACCCTCAGAACTTACTCCCCCGCTTTGATAAAGTTGCCGTAATATTGCTTTTAATTTAATAATTCAGTTATTCAACTGATAAAAAAATAAGTCGCATCCTTCAGCTTTTAGCTCTCCTGGGTCTTTGTTCCTGTTTTTTGCCTTGGAGCGAACCTCATCTTAAAATTGCTGTTACTCCTGCACAGCCTTACAGAGCCTTTCACGGTACGGAAATCTAATTTTGGAGCACACAATAGCTGTGCCCGTGAATGCACTTAGGGACGAAGTGGGCGATGGCTGTACTTGCCCTGCTTCCTAGCAAACGAACCACGGGAGAAGCAGGCTAACCGGCCCGTGTCCGCTGCTGCGTTAGTGCGTTTTAGCAGTGGTGGTAGCAGCAATATTGGCGCGCACAAGGAGAGAGCAGGACTGGCAAAATCACTTTTACTGAGGAAACATCAAAGAACAAAAAACTTCCCCCAAAGCCAAACTGCTGTTGAGGGAAGGACATGATGGCAATAACTAGATGGTGTTATTTGAGGGCTTTGAAAGGCACAGCCTTTATATATAAGATGAAACCAACACAAAGCATGTACTGAAATGGAAGAAAATACAAATCCGAAGACTTGAAAACAGATATTTGAGCTGAAATAGGCAGAATACAAGGAAAAGCAAACCTCCAGTTGTTTCTGTGTTTGCAAATCATGCTGTTCTTGAGCACGGTATCCTTCCCAAAGATCGTCAAAGACCAGGACAGAGCATGTCCTCTGCTGTACACAGCATTTAATTAAGGATCTCAGATCTTTTACTTCTGAATTTTTCAATTTCCTTAGTTTTATGGTTTTGTATGAAGATAGTTGAATCGATCTGTCTCTTCAGGGTCTGAATGGAAGCTTTTATTTTGGGAAAAAAAGTGTAATCTTTCTCCCTTTTAGTTCTGAAGACGAGAAGAGCTCTCTCTGTGAAGACAAGAGGCATATTTTCAGTTTTCAGTCCATTTTGCTGAAAGCAGAGTGAATTCAGACTGGCATATCTCACATGTACCCTCTTTTTTTTAGTTTAAGCCCTTCATTCAAAAAGTACCAAATTAGGCAAAGATGTAGTATTGCAGTCCTTTCCACTCTTTATATGCTTCTCTTATTTTTATTCTTAAGTTTGGCATGTCTTGGAATAAATTTACTATTAGATGTTCGAACAATTACTTTTCAGGCAAATCAGTTCTGCTTTTTTAAGGAGGAGCTAAGTGTTGTCTGTCAAGTTGCTGTAGTTTAACACATTAGTAGACAACACCTGAGTCACTGTTGAGCATGTGCATGCTTCGGTCTTTGACAAACCAGTAGAAACCTCAGTGAAGTTGTTCCTGTTCTGCTTCACATGTGTAGAGCATAAGAGATCAAACCTGGCCAAACATCACAACTCAGCTGACAACTAGTAGCTTGCTGGGCCACAGAGCAACTTGGTCAGATGTCCAAGTGTGAAGTTATTTGCAGTTTGGTTAAAATTAAAGAAATCTGTTTCCCTAAGGCAGGATGAGAAGTAGAGCAATTAGCTCCAACTCCTTCAATGCCTTACTTTAATAGACACCACAGAGATGACTGGAGACTGGCTCTCAGTGAAGCTTGTGCTGACCTGGGGCTAAAGGCCTCATTTTTGAGCTGAAGATTGACTATCCTTCAGCAAATGAAAGTCCTCGATAACCCACCTGCAGTGAGGGTTTTGGCATCTAACCGTTTCCATCAAGGCAAGACTCTGGTATGAAAATCATTTGCAATGGCATTAGAGTGCCTTGAGCCAATGGAGCATTCCTTCACGTCCCTCACCAGTGGCTGGGATTTTATTAACAGTGCAAGGATCAGATACATTTTGGGCAGAACAATGCAGGCAGCTGTTTCTGGTAGCCATGGAGGATGGCAGAACAACGCGTTGCACCGCTGTGTACTCATTTGCCTCAGAGAGGCACTACAAGCTCTGTGTCTCCCAAGGTCTCTCTTTACCATGGAGGTGATCCTCTTGCATGATCTACCAACTGCCTGGACTCTACCTTCTGTTAAACACCTACTGGCTGGCTGGCTTCACCATTAAAGAGGGGAGATGAAGTGCCCCAGACCCTGGGGGTAGGCAGACAGGAGTGGAGAACAGATGGCCCAGAGCCTATGGCACCACCTTCTGCCTTGATTGCTGTGTCCCAAGGGCTGGATGAAGGCCAGCATTGTCATCCCCTGCCAGGGTGCACTAGCATTGCTCAGGGTCAGGTCCTGGTCCCCCCAAGAGGAAACTGCTGTAAGGAGACGTACAAGGTTACAGAGAGAAGAAAGGGGGGTGGAGACCGCTGTCTCAGCCATATTACCCAGTGTCTCTGATCACACAGGTCCATTCGGAAACCTGCCCTGCAGAAACCTGCTCTTCTGCCATCTCAAGAAGATGGCGCTGCATACGCTGTTAAGAAATGTTGAGCCACTTCTGCAAGCAGCATCGTGAAGCTTGTGTGGAGAGCTGTTTAGCTACAGCTAATAGAAAAAAAATGAAAACAATCAGATTGTCTTCTCTGGGGCTTCAGAAATGTCCTGAGCAGAGCCAGGAGCCATTTCCCCTCACACTGGATTTACAGTGTTAACTGTCTCCTCCAGATTTGAACCTGAGTACTTTTTTTAAAAACAAGAACAATTTGAAAATATGCAAAAGAAGGAACGTGCTGGTGGCCCCTCCCTTCTGCCTTGGCTCAGCAATTATCACACATACCCAGCCAGGATGCATGAATAAAGCAGGTTGATTCCTTCTTCTCCTCGAAAGGATTAAACCTGACATTTCTGCCTCCCTGGAGACTGCAGACTACCTTGGCAGGGGGGACCCTTTCTAGACTTTGAGCTAAAGCTAGGCTGCTGTGCAGAAATGAATTAAAATTAATCTCTAGACAAGTGAGCCTGACGGCAGCTTCGCAATGCGGAGCTCAGCTGGCAGTAGGGAAACCTGCTTGCATGTGCCTTAGCCTGTGGATTGCTATGTAGCTTGTCTAAAGGCTGATTTGTGTAGCAACAATTTCCTCAAGCTGTGCTTTAAAAGAAACCAGGGTAGCTGCTGCTGTGTTTTTGTACAAAGCCTGATGCAATTAGGTAGGAAGGTCTCTTGTGGAAACCCACCAAGCTTTTGGGTGCTGCTCAGGGTTACATGTCTTCCAGGTACTCAGCTGAGCAGGTTTATCAAAACTCAGGTATTTGTAGATGGGCACGAGCACAGTTTGAGGTTATGGTGTAGTTGGACCATGGTTTTGAGGGTTGCAGTTTTGGAGTTAAGCACCTACGTCCCATTGCACCTTAAGCATCTCAGTCGCTGGGACTCTGCCCCCCAGTACTAAGGAGCACAATCCCGTTGCCACTCAGTGGGAACTATGCTCCTAAATCACTTAAGTGGTTCTCAAAATCCCACTCCAAATTTGAATATGCAAATTGCATATTGTTCATTGTTAAGAGTCAATGGGCCTCTGTGTCCTTCTGCAGTCAGACCTAGGACTTTGATACTGATACAGCTGCGGGAGCGCTCCAACAGCAACTGCTACGTGTGCATTCTGAGAAATGCCTTTCTGCAGAGCTGAGCAAAATAAATCTTTTCCACAGAAACTGTAGACTGTGTTGGTGGAAATTCAAAACCAAAAAATAATTGGTCTTGGATGCATGTTTTTTAACAGCAGGTGATTCCTCTCACTTTTTCCTTCTGTTTCTCTGTGGAAAACATACTTTTTTTTTTCTTTTCAGTTTGTTTAGTCAAAAACCAATTTTGTGTTGTGAAACAGGGTGTCATGGCAAAGTTTAGTTCTCCCAATATATCTTCCACTCAATCCTAATACCTCATTTCTAAATGCTCGCCTGTCACAGATTGCAAAATCAAGTATTAACAGTACAGTCTTGTACAGACAACATGCTGTAACGCCTTTATGTTTTGAAGAAATCTATTCCAGGGGAAAAAATGGGCTTACATTTGAAGCTCTAATATATGACAAAACCCTATAAACACAACATATATATATATATATACTGGTTACTGATGTGAACGAACTTCATGTGTACTGTAGCTCTATGTATAAAATATTAAATAACTTGAAAATGAGCTTTCCAAAGAAGAGACAATTAGCACGCTACCTGCAGTAGCTTTGAAGAAGCAAGATAATGCGAGGAATTAAGCATATCCTGCATGGACCAGATGTCAGAACACACCGTTTTCTAATACAGTCAGTTACATGACAAGTTAAATTAGCAGCCTGAGTATGATGTCTTGCCTTCATGCTTATCCATCTCTGAAGAGATCCTGTGGGTTATGTGCAAGATGGCTGTCAAATTTCCTGAGCTGATTAAGACCTCTCGCTTTTCCATGGCAAGAAGGCCACGAAATCCAGGACAAGAGTGTTAAATATTCAGAAGAGGCTGCAGAGAATGTGGGTTAGGGAAGAACTGCATGCTGGGTTTTGACAGTTAGCAATCACTTTCTTATCACCCTTCTTTTTCCTCCTGCTTGCTGTGTCTCTTCAATGTATTTTGCTTCATATGAAGTGCTAAGCATTTCAGAAAATATTTGCAAAATGCACACAGACTTCCCAGTTCTGATTTGAATATTTTGAAAATAATACCATCGCCAACTTCCATCTCTTCTGCGACTGTATTTGCAGGGATGTGACCGTTGTTTCAGGTCCTCTTGTTTTATTGCACATGCCAGAATTATACTGAAAGAAAACAGGTGGATGAATAGTACCACAATTAATCACGGTTCAGTTGTGCTATGATATTATCTGTACACTATATTTATATGGAATGACACTCACTCATACATTATGAATACTGTTGAGAAGAAGCCATATGACCAGGAAGAAGTAGCATTTTTAGAAACTGTAACTAGCACAAAGAGTCAAATGTGGGCTATTTGCAGCACAGCCTGGGTAAGGTGGCACAAGACGCAGAATTCATGACGAATAAATTGGATATCACTGCCCAAACAGAGAAGGCTGAGATTTCTATTTTCTTGCTTGGAGAGGAGCCCCTTCTCAGTGTCTCCAAGATCACAGAGCTTGCTGCTAATGCATTAAAAGCATTAAAAGAAATCAATCTGAGAGAGCTTAGTGATGGCTGTTGCTTCCCACAGTGGCAGCACTTGGCCTGCCCCAACACCATCACCCCCATGCTCCCCATCCTTGTTCCACAATACACAGCACCACACCAGCCCTCCAGCTGAGGATAAATAACCTCCTGTCATGGTTTAACCCCAATCGGCAACTAAGCACCATACAGCCCCTCGCTCACCCTCCCCCCCAGCCCTGGTGGGATGGGGGGACAGAATTGGGAAAAAAAAAGTAAAACCCATGGGTTGAGATAAAGGCAGTTTAATAGGACAGCAAAGGAAGATAAAATAATAGTAATAATAATAATAACAACAACAACAGAATATACAAAACAAGTGATGCAACCGCTCACCACCCGCTGACCGATGCCCAGCCAGTCTCTGAGCAGTGATTGCTGCCCCCCGGCCAACTCCCCCCAGTTTATATACTGAGCATGACGTCATATGGTATGGAAGAGCCCTTTGGTCAGTTTGGGTCAGCTGTCCTGGCTGTGCCCCCTCCCAGCTTCTTGTGCACCTAGCAGAGCACGGGAACCTGAAAACATCCTTGGCTAGTGTAAGCACTGCTCAACAACAGCTAAAACATCAGTGTGTTATCAGCATTATTCTCATCCTAAATCCAAAACACAGCACTATGCCAGCTACTAGGAAGAAAATTAACTCTATCCCAGCGGAAACCAGAACACCTCCCCTGCCTTCGCACCTCAGGGAGGACCACTAAACGTTGCTTCAGCTGACTGGGATCTCTGGGCACATCTTTTTTAGTTGAAGAGCAGCACGGAGCAGTGCTGTTTGCCTTGCAGAGTTTCAAACTGCCCGAGTGCCCGTGAAATCCCTGAAAAATCCTCAAAGAGCTGAAGCTATGGCAGAGCTACATCCCTTTGCTGAGACTTTCAAAAACCCCTGAGATCCTGGCCAGGCACAAAGAGGCAGAAGGAGGGAAAAGGCACCACGCCGGGCATGGATTTCTTAGGTTTTAATTGCCAAGGAGCCTTTTGTCTTTACCAGCAAAGGCATCAGGTCATCATCTCCCTCTGTACAAAAAGGATTTGTGTGAGTTAAACCACTGTGTTTCTTCCCTTTCACTGTAATAGCAGAAGCAAGTAGTCTGTGCTGCTGCCCTTCCAGGTTTCCCTGGCTGCCACAGAAAAGTGCTTTTTTTACTTCCCCCACCCTCTTCTCGATAGTAATGTAAGGGAACAGTGTGGCCTGTGGCTCCTTCAGCCATGCGAAGTGCTAAAATGCAAAAGACTCTTTTCTGACCCTCATTTTTCTCCTTGTGCTCACTGGGTTTGTTATTCATAAAGGCTATTTTTTTTTTTTCAAAAGCATTAGTTTTCAAATGAAACAGTGGTTTCACCAACTCTACTTACGTCGTGATTCTAGTACAGAACATTGCCGAAAGGGTTAATGCTGAATCTAGTTTCTTTACACTGTAGGTTGTTGGTAGGGTTTGGGTGCTTTGGGTTTGGGTTTTTTTTGGTGGAAAAGAAGGAGAGATAATTGTTACAGTGAGATAAATCACAGTCAAAACATTCATCTAAATACTGCATGGTGACAGTAACTCTGAAGGGAAACTAGAGGGCAGACTTCTAAAATACTTCAAGCTCTGTAAAACCGCAGATAGTTACCTCACTGGCTTTCCAAAAAAAATATTAAGTGCCTGACTCCTAGGGGTTTTGCATGTTTAACCAGCTAAATGCTTTCAAAATACTGTCCTGAGGTGGCCCAGGAAGCCTATTGCATAAAAATAATGGTCATTGCTGTGTGTCAGCAGCCAAGCAGCTCCTATTGTAAGTCTGCTAATTACTATACCCAATATAACTGAGTTGCCATTTCCTTACGCCTGCCTTTGTCTCAAAGTTGTTGTGTCATGAATTGTGTATTATTGTGTACTAGAAATCACTTTGGACAGGACAGGGTTTTTTTTATTATTATTACATGTGTGAGTATTGCTTAGCATCTGCATGGGGCTTGGCTTCTGACCCGTTCATTGTGGGATGTTTACAAAGGTCCTTGCAGTGGCAGAGAAAAATGGAGAGACGTGAACCCTCATGGTCAAATTTCCAAGGAGAAAATGAAATCAATAGAAAATTTATTTGGATTTTTTTTTTTTTTTTACTTCTCATGGTCCAGTCTTCGAGTCTGGGGGAGATCGGGTGTACAGTATAATTTTTAGGGCTTGGAGTTGTCAAAAGTGTTAAAAGTTAAAGTTAATTAAAGTGTTTGGCATCATACACCTGAATGAAGGTGGAGATCAATGCAGCAGGAGACTGAGATGCGGTGGAGGCTGTGGAACCAGTTTGGACGTGCCGATTTTATGTTCTACTGCAGAGCTGGGCCCTGCCCTCAGCTGGACCACAATGGTGCAGGAATAGCTGGGGTTAAACCATACTATTTAGGGTTTAAAAACCAGAATATTTCTCCACTGATTTGAGAAACTAACTGTCTCCAGCAACTTCTGGACGTTAGGAGTGTTGAGCAGGAATTAGGGTTTCCAAGTCTGGCAGACCTGAAGTTGTCAGCCCTTGGAAGCCCCCGTCAAAGAGCTGCACCAGCCTCTTGGCAGGCTGCCGGGGAGCCAGCACGGGGGCTGATAAGAAACTGCCCAGATCAGTCATGCTCAATGTTCCATGTTGCATCAGGAGAATTGCTGAAAGCAAGATGTTACCATAAAAAGTTACACTTTCAAAGCATAAACATTTCCCAGTGGAGAAATGTTCCATCAGAAAATGTTGGACCGGTTTGACTCTTGGCATACTCTAAGGTACAAAAGCTCATTGCATTTTAAATAAACTTCAGCAGCCTCAGCCCATGCCAACTCTCAAACAACAAATCAAGCAAACTCGGCTTTTTCTCCCGTAATTATCCAACCTAATAATTCTCTTGTCATTTTCCCCTTTTGCTTCACTGAAGGAAGAAAGGTTCTGTTTGCAGTATGCCAAGACGTTGTTTGCTTCTTGTTTCATTGCCCTGGAATTTGAAATTCATAAACAGTCATGATATAAATATATATAGCTTTAATCCCAAATTATGTATGTACAAACAGCACTAAAATTCAATTACCTTCAGGACACACATGAGCAGACTTTGTTTTATAAAACATTTTTTTGACACAGTCCTTTCTAAAACCAGCCTGAAATGCACATTTTCTTCAGAAAGACAAAGTCTGCCTTGCCAAGGTTTGAACACATGGCTTTTGAAAGTCTAACCGGTTAACACCTAATGCTTAGGCCTTTCCCCTCAAACATTAAAGTTGCCGGGGAGATGGAGAGTATTTGCAGTGAAAAATGAATGGCAGAGCTACCATCCTGGAGGCTATGTGAATTCTGAAGGATAATGAAATAAAAATGTTCAGACAATGTTAAAATCTGGTAGGAACTAAAAATCAGGCAGTATGGGAGCTAAGGGTGAGTGTTTATGTGTTTGTCTGTGCAGATGAATCAACATACTGTACAGCCCGCCTTATATTGTGTTACCTGAAAACTACGATTTATAACAATTTTCCCCTGACCACCTCATATCTGCGAAATTATGTGTGGTTACAAAACTAACACAGTAATGCCAATTCATCTTTTGTACGTACCAGTATGTCTCTGAAGTAACCAACCTCACTTTAAGTAGAGGGGAAAGAAAATTTGGTACCTATATCTTAACTTTTGAATATGAATAACCACTATTAGGCTACATGTTCAGTCTTAGCTGATTAACTGATGGTTATGTGAGTCACTTATCAACTTAAGATTGTTTTAATATGTACTTTTTATTATTCAGTTCCTGAACTTTTTTGAAAAGGAAAAAGCCATTGACTCCACAAACGTCAGCAGGCAACAAAGACCAATGGCACTTTAGAAATGCCATTAGTGACAGCACGTACTTCTGGACTACATAGGAATCAGCAGTGTGCCAGATATTTCACTTTCCGCAGCCTTTGCCCCTGCAACTCTACCATCTCCCGCAAAATAAAAATTCAGAACCTCTTGCTTACAATTTTTTATTTAAGAAATACAAATAATTTTTTTAACCCTTCTCAGCATGTGAAAACCATGCAGATACCAAGCAGCGTTGCTTATCGCTGGGTGTGCCTCTCTGGAGAAAATGCCAGCTTATCAGGAGTATTAAGTGGCAGCCGGCGTGACAATAACAAAAGACATGAGCATTCAGGTGTGAAATCAGAGAACCTTTCCAGCAGCAGCATTTTGCTGTGTGATATGTTGCATTCAGATATCTGAGAAAGTTTTGTACATAATTTAGGGTAAAGCTTTAATATTTGATTGGAGAGCTAGCACCAAATGAAGTGCCAACGTAAAAGAAGTCTGAGGCAAGTGCCTGCCTCCAGAATCTCTTTCATGTAGTAAAACAACTTACTTGAAAATCATTGCTCATCAATTATGTAGCACAGTTATGCATTCTAGAGTTCATATGGCATGAAACAGCATTATCTTAAGGGTGTTAGCCCACTCCTACAAAGGCTTTTATTGCACTGTTTGAGGGCCTACAATAAGACTGCTGAAAGGATTCAGCTGGAAGAGTCTTTACCCTACCATAAAAATGTCAGTAAAAATAAAGTCACCTTTCTCCAAATTTCAGCCTTCCCAAATCAACTATTTTTCTAGAAAAACAAAACTGGGTGGCCTGAATTTTCACAAAAAAGCACAGAACATCTGGGGACTTTCAGTTTCCTGAGAAAGAATCACAATTTTTAAACTAAATCAGGCACTAAAAGCAAGAAGCTTTTTTTTGATAGATTTCCAGCTTCCTGTCCACCACAAATAACATTTCTAAGTACTTTCAACACTTGTTGTTCAGCAGCCTCAAACCCTTGATGCTATGGGTCTGGTGCAGGCACAGGCCATTAAGATTGTTACAAAATTTTATAGTCCAGGCCACTGACTGAGGATTTACAAGGCTGCAAGATGCCACACCAAATGTCCTCCTTTGCTGCTGGGCACAGTTCCTGGTGGTGGTTGGCCCATGCAGCTGTCTGTAGGTCGCTCTGAGCTGAGTGTCTGGCCAAGGCATGTGCAAGGCTGGTGGGGTGAAGCTTCCACCGGAGTGAATGGGACAGCCACGAGAGCAGGCAGCACCTTTTTGAGAACTGCAAAATGCTTTTGGTCCCTCTGGTTGTGCTGCCATATGTGGGACATGAGAGGGTTTGACTTTTTGGAGCTGTAGTGCTTGCGGTGGTTTAGCTCATGATCCAACCTGAAGGCTGTGGCCCCCACGCTCGTAAGTCACTTGTGAAACAATCCAGGAATTCTGGATTTTAATATTTTAGCTTCTGGATTAATATTTTAGCTTTATAATAACTTGACCGTGTTTAATCCACATTACACAGTGCAATACCAGTCATTGTGTTCTTGCCTCTTGTATTTTAGCTGGAGACACCTGTGAGGCATTTCCCCATTTATCTCTGTGGTGGGCTACCAAGCGCTGACTGTAGGGAGTCTCTGCGGCAAGAGCACTCACCACCATATACATTTTCTCCTAGCTGGAAACTTTGCTTTCAGAGACACATCCTGGTTGAGAAACCCCAGTCATACAATTAACTCTCAGCAGGTGCATTTCATACTGCATCAATGAGTGCCTCCTTACAGAGCCTTCATCATTCTCAGTACAACAAAGATGTCCCGTTGTTTTAAATGTCACAGCTTTTTTGGACTTTTTCTTTTAGTAGATGAATTTTATTGCTGTTTTTTTCTGTACTGAATATTTTATCAGGCATTATTTTATTTCTAATAGTGCTTAGCCTGGCCCCTTCTGTACATGTCTTTGTCCTGTAGACATCACAATTACCAGTCCATAAGGGCACCTAGCAACATCTTTTCTCTTTCATGGTGCCCCACCACCCAGGTCCATTTCTACGGGTGATTTTTCGACCTGTGCCTGCAAGCTGCTAAGTGGTTTTGGTTATCATTGGAGAAATCAATAGGATCTGTAGCACCTCAAAGGAGATAATAAGCACTTTGCAGGATCAGCTCTTAGGCCTTGGCTTCCTCACTGATTTGCTACGACAATAATTCCTGAAGATTCATCATCTCTGTTAGCCTTTGTCTTGAGAATCTGAGTTGCTATTATGGGCAATGAAAATGAAATAAAACTAAACTGTCCAGGAAATCCCTTTCTAATCTCAGTACCATAGATTTTTTTACTACTTAAGCTCTTTTAGTCATGTGGCTCCATTAACAGACTATTTGGGCATACTTGTTAATATGATCAGGATGATACCTTAAAAATGGGACCAAGCCCTTGAGTGATGCTTACACTGGGAATCAAATGCTTTTTAAAGCAGAGGTGGTATGGATGAATGAGAATAGCTTAACATAAACTCAGAGAACAATTTTTCCCCTAAATTGATTAATTATTACAAAGAAGAATAATTATAGGCAGACACCTGCCTGAACCTAGCAGGGCTTAGTAAAGTGTCACAGAGGAAAAACTTTTTTTTCTCTTCAGAAGGCAGTAATTTCAAAGGTAGTAAGTACCGCAGCATAGTTTTCATTAACAGAGGTAGAAGGAGCCACTGCAGCTCCTCATCAACAACTTTATCCCAGCATTTGGCATATACTGCTCGATCTTTGCTTGCCATTATGAATCACAAATGACCTCATACACTCCCAAAGCAATTGAAGATGGGTCTGCGAAACCTTTTTATAAGGACAACACTTTAGGTTATGAGAAGTTGGAAGGAAAACGTTAATGAAAAGCAGAAAATTGAAATGAAAACTTGAATTTAATGTGAGGTAAACATATGTTACAGCCACTGTGCTTTAAGACATGTAAACTGCGGAGAGAAAACTTTAAGGGTAGCTCCAGAAAAGTCCCACCAGCTGTAGCAATACCAATAACAGAAAGTATATCAGAGTTAGTATAGGGTTTTTTGTTATACAATTTTGAAGTGTTATGCATAATCAGTCCTGAAAAATTCAGTCTCTTTATGAACTGCTCAGATATGATAAACTTCAAGATGTTCTTTAAGAAATTTTGGAAAAAGATTGATTCTGATTCAGAAAGGAAATGAGAGGTTTTGCTTCTCAGGAGAAAGACATTCTAAGGAGAAATAATTTAAAAAAATAGAAATATTTCCATATGATTTTTCCAAGTATTTCAGCAGCCTTTACTCTTGGGAGCTTTCCTGGGAGTGTCCTGGGAGGTGATGGCAAAGTGGGGACTTGCCAGGTGTGTGGTGCCTGCCCCGAAGCTCCTCACTCTGGACATAGAACCCGGGAGCTCTAAGGGCTCCAGCTCCACCTAAGGTTTGCAGGGCTGCCTGACCCCTTACTGCAAATCCACGGCTAGAAGGGTGGAGATACCAGAATGCAGGGTCAGCCCAGAATTTCTAGGGGTTTCAGAGCCTCTCCTTAGAAGTCAGGTCCCTGAAGTCCCTAGACAGAGGTAGAACTCCCATAGGTTCCCAAATGTAGGACCCTGCCCTGCAGAACATGGCTTGGGCCCTCTGAGAGCTGCCACCTCTGCTTGGTTCTCTGGTCCATGTCAGGGAAGGAGGTTTGAGGGAAGAAAAAAAATCTAACTTGAGAAAAACTTCAAGATGTTATACCCTGAATGAGCCAGCTGCACTGTTGTCTTCTCAAGATGAGAAGATGCCTGCAGCTGGATAAGTGAAGAACAAGTCTCTTGCCTGAAAAATTTGTAATGGAATTTTTCCTTTTGGATAACAGTTGTCCTGGAGACCAGCTGACCCATCCAAATAACTGGATTTTGCTGTTGTTAGGTGGTTAATCCAATGAAAACTAATGGGAAATATTGGTCCTTCGGGGAACTGATAGACTTCCATGCTTACACAATACTTAGTCATTTGCTTTAGAAAGTTAAAAAATATCTACTGTATAGAATGTAAAGAAGCCAAGCTGCTGCTTCAGCTGGCTTCAACGAGGAGTCTGTGCACAAACCCCACCATGAATAATATTCACATGTATGATTTGTTCCTGTGTTCTCTTGTTCTCTCATTAACTCTCTGGGAACCCCTTGCATAAATCAGCTGCTGTGCCCAAGTAGTTGCAATCTCCAAATAACTAAGAGAGCAACCTAGCAACCATGCACAGTTTAATACTAGTGCACTGAGCCAAAAATCCTCCAAGGAGCTTCAGACACATATTGATATCTGGTTTTTTACCACTTAAACTGTTATGGGAGCCATTAGGTCAGTGCAACGCCATTCTTCTTAATTGTGTTATTTTGTCTAAGTACCCAATTTATACCTTTCAAAAATGCCACGAATTTGTTCCTTACTTGGCAGGAGATAAATCTGCTGCCATAACTTATTGATCTGAAAGACCTCCATTTGATAGCTGTCACTTCAGAGCCACTGGGCTAAATTTTTTCTCTTTTGCAAGTTCCTTTGCTGACAAAGCTTTGTGTCAGTGTAGGTAACAAGAAATTTTGACAACAGTATAGCACGAGGAATGTTTTCACTTTTTTGTCTTAAATAAAAAGGTCTATTGCGGTTGACTAGACATGCTGTTGCACAGTACTCTATTGCAGCTCCCTTGTGCGTGCACTACCGAACCACAAACAGTGGAAAGGGTCAAAACTGTCCTTAGTTCCCCATGTCATACTGTCTGAGGACATATACTGTCTGAGGACAGATGTAAATTAATTTGAAGAACAACATATGTACGAGAAAGTGAGCATATGGCTTTCAATAATCTCTTCATGGTGAAGAAAAGCAAAGGTCATTATCAGAAAGATAATTTTTGTATTTCAGTGCAAAAGACCTCATTTTTGTCTAATGTCCTTTGTCAGACAAATCTAAAGAATAAAAGTTCTGACCTTTTTTGTTTTGAAACTCTGTGTGTATGCGCAACCTGAATCTCCATTTTTAGCTGCTTCCCCACATATTTCAGTTGACTGTAGGTAAAGTGCAACAAAAATAGGAGAAATTATTTAATCTTTCCAGTATTTCACAGAATCACAGACTGGTTGAGGTTGGAAGGTCTGGAGGTCATCTGGTCCATGCCTCCCCCCCCCCCCCCCGCCCCTAAAGTTGGGCCACCTAGAGCAGGCTGCCCAGGACCATGCCTAGAAAACATAAATGAGAGCAAATATATTTTAAAAGATATATGAGAGACGTTCAGGTATACAAGAGTTGTTATTATTAGCCTGGCAGAAACTAACAAATGCATTGACATAATTTGCAAAAAGCATGCAAGAAAGCATAGTTTAATTTAAAGTAGGCTTTTTCATTTAGTCAACCAGCTACCACTGGGAGGGAGTCAAAGGATGAACTCCCCTTTGCAACCTAAACCCTCTCTCTGATGTCCCATCGTGGTATTAATATGTTAACCTGGAGCACGTTTGACTTCCTACTGCTTCTTCCGCCATCTGTGTGGACAGTGATTCCAGATAGGATACAAATGTTAAAGCAGTTGCACGGGAGAAGATGATCTTAGCAAGTGGTGCCCACCGAAGGGAAGTGAGGGCAGAGGAATTAAAGCAGATCTCTTGGCACTTCAGGTTACTGTCTCAGGAAGGACAAGGCTTTTACCAAATGTGGAGGAGAATTAGGGAGTCAAAGGAGATAGTCCAGCTTTATTTCACATTCCCAATTCACTAGAGCAATCAAAGTAGACATGTCCCTGGATTTACCTGTTTCACAGGTTTTTCCTTCTGAAGATCAGCATGTTTGTAATTCTAGGCTAATTCTGCTCCAGACTAACAAAAGTTCATGAACTCTGTCTGCTTCTTACCTTACTGAAACTGATAGCCTTTTCATTCCCAGGGTGCTGTTTGCTAGGAATGACCAGATGTCATTTAAAAGTTGTGGGAACAAAACTCTTTCCTGGGTCTCCTAACTCCATAGGAAGTAATTACTTTCATTTCCTACTTGCACTTTTGAAGAGCCATTTTTTGACCCTTTTTATCAATTTTTTCCAATCAGTGCAAAATTTTGTCCAAGCAGCCATACCCGTTGTCCATGTGCAATGCCCACGGTATGTAAGGAATGCTTTCAGTTGATTATAATCTTTAGAGTTTGCGTAATTTAAATCATGCTTCACAGCTTGGTTAAACAGTATTGTAAAGAAAAGACCCAATTATCCAACTGTAACCCTGCCGTTCGGTCCAAAATAGAGGACTTCTTGTTGCATGTATGACTGTGATAGTGGTGAGTAAGAGATCTATAAATGGGTTCTGGTGAGGAGTAAACATCATGTGGTCGTTCACTTTGGGAGCCTGTTGAGTGGGAGGCGTTTACTGAACCTTGGTGCACTTGCTATAATCACCGATTTTCTATGAAGTGCTAATGGGATATGTCTGTTTTCTCCTTTGTAAAGAGAATTCTTATAAAACAGGCTGCCTTAACAGAATCTTAGGGTTAAATATACAAGGCTGGAAACTGTTCAAATAAAGACAAATATTATTTAGCCCTCAGGTGATTCATGCACAGTCTTTAATTATATAATATTAGCACTGAATGTGGTCATTTTATTGCATATATGGAGATACAGCCAAAATCTGGATTCATATCATGTTTCATCTTCTTTCAGCTAACGTGTTGTATAAGAACAGAAAATACTGGCAGTTGGAGTTACTGGTGCTTTTTTTTTTAGAGTAAATCTTTCATCTGCTTGCTGTTAATCAGTTTGGGCATGTTTTCAGGGAATAAAAGGGAGATGCAACATTACAAACTGTGATTTTGAAGGAAAAAAAGTGAGATTTTGCAGTTTATTAATTTATTTAGATTTATTTTTCAAGTTGAATCTATATTGAATAGCACAAAAAATAAATTGTTTTTAACATAAAAATAGCCATTGCTTTTTCCTGTGGTTAGAAAACTCAGGGACCCAGTCTTTTTTGTCGCAGAAGCTAACACTAGCATCTCATCGATTGCAATCGCAGCCCTGCAGATTCTCAGACACGGAATGAAGAAAGTCTTGAGGGATGAAAAAAACCCTAATTCCATGATTCAGAAAAGCTCCTAAGCATGTGCTTATGTCCATCCCTAATCAGGACAACATTTAAGCATTTGCTGTCAAGTACATCATTTTTTGTTTTCTTTAAAATGGCAGAGTGTTGTTCAGTAGCATAAAGTTGATTGGAGTGGCAAAAGAGGCACTGGTGGATAAGCTGCAGCAGCTGAAAGAATAACCAGGGAACATAACTGTGAGGATTATTAATGTACCATAAGCAAACTATTTTTGAGTTTACAGGCTCCCATTGATCTCTGGAGGAGTTTGAGCTCTAAAAATAACGTGCCTTTGGGAGCTGCGAGAGAGAGAGAATTGGAGCCGGCCGGAGGGAGGTCTGAGTGGATTGGAGCATCACGGAGAGATAATAGAGGGTCCACTGACTGCAGAGGGAGTTCAGGTAGCAATTATAAGCAACCAGAGAGCAGAGAGTACACCTGAGAGAAAGATAATATTATTAGCAGGTGTTAAAATAGCACTGCTTGAAAGCAGCGTGCTTTAGACAAAATTTGAGAGCAGTGGGCTTGATTCTTCCCAGCACCCGAGCATGGAGGCAAGGCTTATCATTGTGACAATTTGGTTGCTCCTGTATTTGGGTGGCAAGTGGCTCAGTTCTTGGGTGTTGTAGTATTTTTTTTTGCTCCTTCTGTTAATTAACTAGTCTTGCAGGTACATGGCCTCCTAGAAGACCGAGTTTCTTTTGACTAGAGTTGCTATGGCTCAGTTGTGACTGGGAGAACTGGAGACAGCAGACCTTTTGGTGGATCCGCTGTCTAGTGAGAGTCCTGTGCCATGGGAGGGGGAAGAAGACAGGTGCTTGCTCGGCTGAGTAGGATATGATGCCAGCTAGGACCTTTCAGCCCCAAGGTCATAAAGGTATTAAGTGATATCAATATTGATTTCAGCAGAAGCTGGGTTTCAAAGGTCTGGGATCTATGAGGAAACTAAGGGAGGACAAAGGAGTATTTGAAGAAATGGAGCATGTGGCTAAAAGTAATCCCAGCAGTCAGATTACTTGGATTATTAGCAACACAATAATACAGTATATAACACCTTGTTGTTTCAGTTTGTGAACTCACTGACAGTTCTACAGCAAAGCAGGGGCCAACAGAGAACTCGCACCTGGCCCATGAATCCACCCTGGCCCTCATGAGTGGAAGACAGCTTCTCCTCAGACCAGCAAAGGCTCTTCCCAGACTCACAGATGGGCTAAGGCTTGAGAGCACCTCTGGAGACCATCCAGTCCAACCTCCTGCTCAGGACAGGGTCATTGCTGAAGGCCATGTCCAGTCAAGTTTTGAATATCTCCAAGGATGGAGACTCCAAAACCTCTCTGGGCAACCTGTTCTGCTGTTTGTTTACCCTGACAGTAAAGGAAGTTTTGTTTCCCACTTACATGAAATTCTCTGTATTTCAATTTGTGCCTGTTGCCTCCTGTCCTGTCACTGGGTACCACTGAGGAAAGTCTGGCTCCATCTTCTTTGTACCCTTATCATCAAGATCCATGGGGGCTTGGTGTGTGCAGCACAGGACATCTGCTATTAGGAGCTCAGAAAATAAAGAAAGGCTAAATGACTTGGAGAGTAATATGGGGGAAGATGAGCATGGAGGTCCCTGCAAGGCAGCTGTCTCCTCCAGGGTGACACCTGCAGGAAACACAGCCTTACCATCTGTCCTGGTTTCGGCTGAGATAGAGTTAATTTTCTTCCTAGTAGCTGGCATAGTGCTGTGTTTTGGATTTAGGATGAGAATAACGCTGATAACACACTGATGTTTTAGTTGTTGCTAAGTAGTGCTTACACTAAATCAAGGACTTTTCAGCTTCCCATGCTCTACCAACTGAGAAGACTGGGAGAAGAGCATAGCCAGGACAGCTTACCCAAACTGACCAAAGGGATATTCCATGCCATATGACTCCATGCTCAGTATATAAACTAGGAGAAAGCTGGCCTGGGGGCTGCTGCTCAGGGACTGCCTGGGCACCAGTCTGTGGGTGGTGAGGAATTGCATCGTGCATCACTGGCTTTGTATATTCTTTTATTTTTATTATTATTATTACTACTATTTTATTTTATTTCAATTATTAAACTGTTCTTATCTCAACCCACGTGTTTTCTCACTTCTACTCCTCCGATTCTCTCCCACATCACACCGGGGGGAGGAGTGAGCGAGCGGCTGTGCAGTGCTCAGTCGCCAGCTGGGGTTAAACCACGACACCATCTAAGACACTGAATCTGCTAGAAAGATATAAAAAAATCCCATGTAATCCTAAAAACCAGTATGCTAAGTTACAGCTGTCCTTCGTGCCACAAACCTGCCCATGATGCGTTTGGAGGCAGAACCTGACGTTGGCTTCTTTCAGCAGAAGGATCAGAAAACTGTTGTGACACCGAGGACCACGCTATGCTCGGATGTGCCTACTGTGCTCTGCACACCCTCTCTTCTGATCCTGGGCTTGAGCTCTCGGGTTTAATCACAGCTAGCAATGTTTTATCCGCCCACCACCAGAAACCAGTCACCTTGTGATATTCAGGAACAGGCACAGAACAGTTTGAAAGAGAAAGGAGAATACTCGACTGAAACACAAGGAGAGCGTGTGTAGGCAGGTGGTAATTATATAGGACAGGATTACACGTGCCTGCGTATCCTGGGGAGCCATCAAATACAGCCTTAAAGTTGGATTTTGTTTTTGAGATCAGAAAGATAAGTACCTAAAATTACCTGACTGGAAGGAAATTTCAGCTGAAACAAAATAGCACATTGCCTTACCGAATCAGGCTACGAGACGATTGTGTTGTTTGATCGCTAATGGCCACAGAGCACGTTAGTAGCACTACGTGTCGTTTTATGACCTCTTTCCTGTGGACAATGACACCCCCTCACTTTTTTTCAAGTCAAGTTAATTAACTTTTGACTTCTTTATTCAAAAGCCACCAACACTTTCAAGCAGTTAGTGTAAGCCATGCAGGGTTTCTCTTAATAGCACCTCTTTTCTCCAGGGAAGTGTTTCTTCCCAAAGCTAAGCAATTCCAGCCTTTCGAAGGTCCTTCCAATGTTTGTTCAAATGTGTACAGCCTACACATGTTCAGGAGCACAGCAAAAACTCCCTTTATGTAACACATCATGAAACATGGAAGGCTGTCATTTTTTTTTCTCTGTCCTGTGGCTCTTTCTCTACTTTCTGAACATACGTTAAAGGTTCATGAGTTTAATAAAATTTACCAAAAATAGAGATATTCCTCCACCCCAAATACTTACATCTTAGGTGACTAAACATACATGCTGAGAAAGTTAGTGTCTTGAACTTTTGAAAGTTAATTGCAAAACCTGTTTTTCTCAGTATTAAGCTGTCTGGAACCACTAATATCAACAGCAACCACCGATAACTCTTAACTTCAAAGAGAACAGGAACAGACCCTATGCTGGGCTTCAAATTAGCTGTGACTGCGGAGGAAAGAGTCACTGTAGACGGGTCAATGGAAATTGCTCATCGTTCCCCAGACAGCAGCTGAACACCCCCCACCTCGCTTTACATAAATAAATTCACTCCGACGGGATTTTTACAAATGGCACAGAAAATACTACGCTACCATGTATAGAATACTGTCTTCAGTGCTGGTCAGTCTTGAAAATTAAAGCAGAAATAGGGAAGGAGTGGAGCTGTGACAAAAATAGTTACAGGAATAGATACACTTCCAAAAGGAGAGAGGCTGAAAATCCCTGGGACGGTTCAGTTTGGACAGGAGACAAAGAAGGAAACTCACTACCAGTAAGGACTCTAATGGGCAGAACAGAGAAAGGAAGAGAAGAGGATAATCAAAGCAGCTGGAAAAAAAAAATTAAAATAATATATATACATATACATATATGTATATACCAGTAAATAGTATTTACTGGTAAAATCAAATACTATTTTTATTTTTATCCAATTGATGCATCCCTACTACCTGTAGCGTGGCAATGCTGCTATGCCATATGGCAGGATTTGCCTCCTGTGCCTGCGGAAGCAGTGCTGGGTCTTCCCCAAGGATGAGCCCCAGGGTCTGTGTAGGGCTGGACCGTGCTTGACCAAGGGCAGGGGCAGCCCAGGAGCCCCCTGCGCCCTGCCAGGCAGCCGGGGGCAACTGGGCAATGGGATGGGGCAGGGGTTGGAGCTACCCTGCACTGAGGGCAAAACTCAAGGCTTTAAAGGCTTGAGCCCTTAGCAGAGTCATGAAGACTCATCAGACAGAGATTTGGAGAGTGGGCGGAAAAAGCTAGTGCATAAAAAAGATTTGTTTCACACCCACTCTGTATTTCCTGAGCTTGGTGTAAACAAGTACACTCAGTGAAAGCAAAATTGCAGGTGTGGGGAATATACTTCCCTCCCAGCTTACAGGTACTTTTCTGCATGCTCTCAAAATACCTGTGAGTGCACTGATAAATGATTAATTTCTGGTCTCGTATTTGTCACACAGGTCTGACAAGAGAAACCGAATGGATTCCAGTGAATGGTCATAATGTGAAATATTTTATATATTTGTATGAAGAACTCCCTAACTCTGCAATACCCCATAGGAAGCATCTTCTTTGTACATTTATATCAACACTTTCTTGTCCATTTTGTTTAACATAGGAAAGTACTGCTGAAATAAAACAGAACACAGCAACTAGCAATGAATGTGTATATATTCAGGAATGATTTTGACCAAAGAATGGGGAATAGTGTAATTTGGAGTTTGAGCAAAAGTAGAATAAATACTTTAAAAAAAAAATCATTATTTGCAATTAATTTGGTTTCTTTCCTTTTGAAAAAAATCAATATGGACAAAAGAGTTTTAAAGTGATTTGACAAAATGAAGAATAAATGAGGAATGTAACATCTAATTTCCTGTTGTGTATTCCTGGTTATAGAACAGGAATCGTGTATCAAGTGTAATAAAGGAAATTAAAATATTAAAAGGGATGGTCTTTCTGATGAGTTTAGCTAAATTCTTCTTTTGCTGTAAAGCCAAAGTATTTCTTTTTCTTGAGAATCTAAAATGCACTGGTGTTCTGATATTTATGCATCACCTTTACTTTATACAATGGAAATACAAGATGTGAGCTAGCTGACAGAAAACCTGCAACCTGTATTCAAATAAACAGGTCAACCAGCCTTGATGGAACATGCTCCTGAATATAGGTTGAAGGATCACTGTCTTCAAAAGCCCAAATAAAAAGGGGACATTGAAATACTGATGCTGAGCAAAAATCATGTATGATCACACCAACTCTTACATACGATGATTAATCCCTGACACTTGTTTTATACAGACTGTACATAAATAAAGACTGTTCGATGCATATTCTATTTTTGGAAATGAGATCTTATTGTTAGAGAAATTTAATACACTGTGTCTCCTTGGTCTCTCTCGTGTTGTTTACTGTGAAGGGATAAGAGGAGCTGTTTTGTAATAATATTCTTCTACTGTTGATTGAAAACTATTCTACGTGCTCTGAAACTCTCTGCCTGGGTCTTGTTTATTCAAATAAAATAAAAATAATTATTCTGGTTAGAAAACAGATTTCAAGTTGGATATTACTAACAATGACATCCATTTAATTCGTTTGCTACATCAAACAATACAACAGCTAACTGGCAATATTTTTGTATTTTATTACGTATATTTGCATGGCTTTGTGCAGGAAATTAGAACGGAGCTCTACCTGCTGCAGCTCAATTAAAAGGACATTCTTGTATTTTTCACTTTCAATATGCAATGCTGACATTGCTTACTGCCCTGCTTCATCTTTATATGTTCATGGCTGATTTCCTTTAATGCATTCCTTGGAGGCGAACATCCCCAAAAGACAGGCTGAAATGAAAGTGTCAAGAGGCAGAATGCATCAGGAGCACCTTTCATTTACATACCGATAAGATTACCATGTCTATTCAATCAAAAATGAACAATTTTCCCCCACACTGCATTATCAGTCACTGATATTGGACTGCATTGTTCCTGCCAGTATGGAAGTGGTAAAAAGAGGAGAAAACACAATCCCTTGAGCCAAAAGCATGTTGAAGGCAAGACGAGTCAGGGCCACAGCTTTTATGATTCTTTACTCACTTTAAAAATGCTCATTTCAGAGAACTGCAGAAAGGTAAAGCCACATTTTCCCCCTCCTTTTACCGTTAGGAAACTTCATAGTGGAAATTCCAGGGGATGAGGAGAGCTAGGCCCACATCCCAGTCATCACGTGTGAATGTGTAAGTGAAAGAAAAAATACCCATCCCTGACACAGACACGTGCTGCTTTTGCCAGGTTTCAACTCCTTGCTGCAAAGTGGAGGGATACCACCACCGGCCATTGAGACATCTTAATGGTGGGGAGGGGCTAGGCAGAAGCAAAGAATATTTTTTCTTAGCTTCATTTTTGTTTTAAACGAAATTTCAAAATATATATAATTTTAAACCATCTTGAGGCTGGCAGCTATGGGGTGTGGGGATCAGTGAGGACTCCGTGTTAGGTCTTAGCACTACAAGGAATCTTTATTAAAATATAAAATTAGCAACTAAGTATTAGGGAAAAAGGAGGCTATGAAGGCTCTCTGTGTCTCAGCTGGCAAACTGTTAACAACTGGTCTGAACCATCCTTTGCTAGCAATGCTACTTTTCATCTAAGTCTTATGAAAGGGTCTGACTGTAGGGCATACACAGACCAGTGAAAGATGCCCCAAGCAATTCTGCAGTCTATTACTTCTGGCATGGAAAATTTTGCCCCCCAGATGTTACATTTTGACACGAATTTAGGGAAGGGTTGAAATCTTACCATGAAGGATGAGCACAGAAATACATAATAACAGATCGTGCTAGAATCATGCCTATTTCATGTGGTTACGCGCCAGCCTTTGTCGGTATGAACGAAATTCACTAACAGCTATATATTGACACCTCACTAATGAGATTATACACGACCACTCCTTGGCAGTGAAGCCAGAGGAATGGCTGCAGCAAAATAAATAGTTATCATAACTGAGCCACAGAGAGATAAACTCCCCTCCACCCCATAACCCCTCACCTGCTTAATGAAGTACCCATGAAATAAAGCAAAATAGCTGGATTTCAATGTCATCCCTGTGCTCTGGTCTCCGCACGGTGCTGGTGTGACAGTGAGTCAAAGGGACAGCATTGCCCTGGTGTCACTAAGCCCCGTGCACGTAAGGTGGAGGAAGAGTTTCCTTTGTTAACTCCCTACCCAGTTCTCTGCACTTTAATTTTTTTTTGTCCCAATGCCAAAGAGAGACTTCCTTAATCTAACTGAACATATTTTTCTGAGAAACTGCTCAACAATGTGGTGGAAACATGTTCTGTTAGAAAAACAGAAATAGTTATTACGCTGTGCCCACGGCAAAGGGTTGATTCTAATGAGACGCCAAGACCCTGGCACATTCGGGGAGATACTTTTAATCATCGGCCACTGAACAAAAACACGCTCTAATGATTTCTCTGATCGTCTGCACAGAAAAAATCCGAACACATTTAACTTAGAGGTAAAGATAAAGGTAGAGATAAAATAATAATTATTATTACTGGAAAACTTTTGGTGAGTTTGAATATTTCAGTTGATGACTCTGGTTTGATCACTTTCAATTAAAAGATTATAATGCTTCTGCATTTCTAAGACAAATGTTGTTACTTGCTTTAAAATTCTGGAGGCTTGGCTTTATAGAGCTAAACTGGCAGTTTTGCATTTTCTCTGATGGTTTAAACTATTATTTTTAGTAGTAAAAGGAAGGCCCCACTGTGCTACTTTACTTACTGCACCAGCAAAACATCTGTAGTTAAATGCAACTGTGTTTATGGACGTGAATTCCCAAAGTCAAAGTCTTGAGATGCAGTTCATTGAGTTCAGTGGCATCTTACCAGGACTGTGCTCAGTGCAATCACAAGGGCGATAAAGATGGCCCTTTTATTTATCTCTTGTTCCATGCTGTCTGTAAATTATTTATGGGAAGATGACACAAAAATCCGTCACTTTGGCTATTTTGTATTATAAAAAATTGATGTTGAGAGAAGAGAATCAGAGAAGCCTGTCCAAGGAAAGTAGTTGTATTTTTCTTGATGATAGCTTTCGGGCCAAAATATTAAAACTATTTTCTTTTGCCCTTGTGACTAAGTCCTGGTTTCCCTAATGTGTGCATATTTAATTTGAAAGAGTTTTTGCTTTATAAGTGAACCAGATTAAGTAATGTGCTTGCAAAAAAATCCTGATTTTGGTATACAAGCTGCCTAGTACTACTGGTGCATGAATAATTACAAAGGAAATTCCCCCTAACGCCAGTTTTTCAGCCCTCAAAAAGTACTGCAGCTTTGCTCCTTACTTTATGCCCCTAGTTCTCTAGAGACAAAAAACTAAGGATTGGATATAAGATCAGTCAAACTTGTTAAAATCCAGTTTTCCTGAGTCTTGGGAAGCAGTCTGAAGCCATTTATAAAATAAACACATCTGTTCATATGTTATACTCACTTCCCACTACATTACTTTGCGGTAACTATGAAGTGGATGTTTTCAAAGATACCCTACAGAAGACTGGTGACTAACTGCAAGTGTAATAGCAAAGTGACAATGTTCTGGCCCTGATATCAACTGCGGGTTTCATATGCACTGGTGGTTGATAAATCTTGTCTGCTAACTAATTAAATTTGGTTTTGCCTGGATGTTGTACTGTGAAAAGTGACCTAAATCTTTGGTGTATTTTTAGTGAAACTGGACTTCGATTTGTCTTTCTTACAGATGGTGCATTCTCAGTAAATGTTTTTTACAGGTACTGCAATGGTTTTTATTTAGAGTATTCTTCATCTAATACAGTGGTTCTTCATCTAATACTTATGAATCATAGAATCATTTTGTTGGAAAAGACCTTTAAGATCATCGAGTCCAACCATACCTCTCCGCTACTAAACCATGTCCCTAAGCGCCTTGTCTACCCGTCTTTTAAATACCTCCAGGGATGGTGACTCCACCACTTTCCTGGACAGCCTGTTCCAATGCTTGACAACTCTTTCAGTGATGAAATTTTTCCTAATATCCAATCTAAACCTCCCCTGGCACAACTCAAGGCCGTTTCCTCTCACGAGGGGATCGAGTGTACCCTCAGCAAGTTTGCAGATGACACTAAACTGGGTGGAATTGTTGATCTGCTTGAGGGCAGGAAGGCTCTACAGAGGTACCTGGATTGGCTGGATCAATGGGCTGTGACAAATTGTATGAGGTTCACCAAGGCCAAGTGCTGGGTCCTGCACTTGGGCCACAACAGCCCCATGCAACACTACAGGCTTGGGGATGAGTGGCTGGAAAGCTGCTTGGCAGAGAGGGATCTGGGGGTGTTGGTCAACAGCCGACTGAATATGAGCCAGCAGTGTGCCCAGGTGGCCTAGAAGGCCAATGGCATCCTGGCTTGTATCAGAAAGAGTGTGCCCAGCAAGACCAGGGAAGTCATCCTTCCCCTGTACTCAGCACTGGTGAGGCCGCACCTCGAGTACTGTGTTCAGTTTTGGGCCCCTCAGTACAAGAAGGACATTGAGGTGCTGGAGCATGTCCAGAGAAGGGCAACGAAGCTGGTGAAGGGTCTAGAGCACAAGTCTTATGAGGAGCGGCTGAGGGAACTGGGGTTGTTTAGCCTGGAGAAGAGGAGGCTGAGGGGAGACCTTATCTCCCTCTACAACTACCTGAAAGGAGGTTGTAGCGAGTTGGGCGTTGGTCTCTTCTCCCAAGTAACAAGTGATAGGATGGGAGGAAACGGCCTCAAGTGGTGCCAGGGCAGGTTTAGATTGGATATTAGGAAAAATTTCATCACCGAAAGGGTTGTCAAGCATTGGAACAGGCTGCCCAGGAAGTGGTGAAGTCCCCATCCCTGGAGGTATTGAAAAGATGGGTAGACAAGGCGCTTAGGGCCATGGCTTAGTGGTGGACTTGGCAGTGCTAGGTTAACGGTTGGACTCAATGATCTTAAAGGTCTTTTCCAACCTAAACGATTCTATGATTCTAAGTTTGGACACAAGGGCCAGGATTCATATGCCTGCTTGGACATGAGGAGGATCCATATGAGTAGATGGACTCATTGAGTGCAGTGGGAGAACACAAGAGGTGTCAACTCCTAGAGACTGAGAAGGGGAAGGTGGGAGTGAGAGGCAGAAGAGGGCATAGGTATAGTTTTCTGCTTTAGAAACAAGCCAAGGAGCAAGAGTGATTTCAGGGCTACCAAGATCCCTGCTGCCATACCACTTCTTTCCTCCTGCTCAAATTTCTAACAGGCAGCTCAGCAGGGACATTGAAGCAGGTCCACCAGGCTGGAGAAAGGTATGTGCTGGGCTGGCACATGACAGGCGAATGATTAGAGGAGGGCCAAAGTCTTGAGGAGACAATTTCAGGGCCCTTCAGATCCTTACTGTTACTGAACTCAGGAAAACTACCTTGCTCCTTGTTCCCAACCAGTAGTCCCCGTGTGTGCTGAGGTGCTGATTTGGAGATGCAGGTGAGTGATGGAAGAAGCTGGGGGGGTTTGAATAATTAGGGTTCTATTTCTCAGTGTTGCTTGTTGCCCTCACAGTTGCTGCCAAGGTTAGCCCTGGCCTGGTGGCCTTATCTAGAATTAGGAAGGTCAGAAGAATACCCAAATTCATGCTTTCTTACAGAAACCAGGAAAGAAGCACAAATTCTTAACTTTTATTGCATCGTCAAGTAGCAAATGCACACACAAAAAAACCAGATAAAGCACTCTGCCCTGTGAAACACATAGTGTCCTCCTCCTCCCTCTTTCCATGACAGCCACATGTCATCGGAGCCGGGGTATGGTTTACCAGCCCTCTGGCTTTCACAATGTTCTCAGCGCTTCTCGCATACTTCCTGCATGCACATCCGTGCGCTCATCCTCCGTTTTTATTGCTGAAGGTTAGTGAGGATAAATGAAAGCCTCCAATGCCACTTTCTATGGCCAGTTTAGATCTCTCAGATAATCTCCCGTGAGGTCACCCACCTCTTCTAAATGTCATGCACGCATGTGATCTGAAAGCCTTCACAGGCTGTCCTCACGCCTGAATGACATCCCAGTGACTCAGGCACTACTGCCTCCAAATGAGGCCGCGTCTTAATTCCCTGCTTTGACTGTTTCTCCAATAAAATGCCGCTGACCATCCTCACGCTGAGAGCTATCAACTGGGGCAGCGTGAGGGGGGAGAGCTTTGTGGAGATCAGGAAAATGACACTGGACAGCACCACACGGTTGAGAAAATTCAGTCAGCATCAAATTCATATAGTTGTTGTGACACAAATGGGACATCTGGGCTCTTCCCTGGCCCTTGAGAAGAGAGGAACACGCTCTGCCTATGCCACGTGTCCAGCAAGGCAAGCGAAAGCTGCATGTGCTACGGTCGTTTTGCTGACCTAAAACCAAGGGCCAGGTCATCTGCTGGTGCAGTGTGGCACCCACGCCATCCGTGTTGCTGAAGCTATACTGGTTTTCACCAGAAGCCGGTTTTGCCTGCAGCCTCGAAGAAGCAGGGAGGGAGAGAGAGACTCAGTAGAACGTAGGCTGCAAGGGAGGAAAAAAGACAAACAGCATCCTTCATCCTGTGGGAGGGAGAACTTCATTTCCTGGATTGGTATTTCATGCATAAAGCCCACAGCTTACCAGTGCTCACCTGGAGAAGGTCCTCAGCAGATCATGGGCTCCGGAGGAGCTTGGGAAGACCGTGATTCAGAAAGGCATGAGGTGGGACTGCAGCCTCCCAAACCCCATCCCACTAGGGTGGTGGCAGGCCAAGGCAGCAGGGAGGGAGGACTGGGGGCCTCCCCATCCCTCCCCTTCCCTCCCCTTTCCTCCAGCAGGAGCCAGGCTCTGCCAGCCTGGTTGCTCCCATGGTTGCCCCCATCCAGCCCTCTTGTTTGGGGCTTCCTGACCTGCTGTCCTGCAAGGAGCTCCTCACATCAGTGGGGAAGCTGTCTGGGGGCCCAGGATTTCTAATTCTTCCCCACAAAGCAGGAACTATCTCAGCCCTCTGAGAGCTTCTTTAGTTTGGCTCTGTTTTCCACTGCAAAGTCATTCTGGCCTGCTTGAGCAGCAAGTCAACCAGCACGTTGGGGAAGTGATTTTGCATTGCAGGATGGCACGGTTATTTCAGGACACACATGTGCATGTTGACGTGGAGGCATTATTCCTCCAGAATTTGGCTCGTTGTGTCCCAACATGTGCACTGGTGTTGCATTGCCCAGCAAATCTTTACCAAGAGCAGCTTCCAACTCTGCAAGGGGGTCTCTCTCCTGCACCTGTATCGCCTTGGTGCGGGACAGGATGAATCTTGACAGAAGAACATGGCTGTTGTTACATTTTTGCCTATTGTGTTTTTTGGCTTACTGATACTTTACATGCCTTGCTCCTTCTCTTCAAGGAAAAACAACCAAAGGAAGGGCACATCCAGAAATGCAAATTCCTATTATCCTAATATCCAGAACAAGAACTATTTCGACTCTTCAAATATCAAATAAGGTAGAAAGCTACCCACTTTGTTTATCTTTATGTGAGGCAGGGGAGAAAAAGAAAAAAGAAAAAATAACTCCGATGTTAGCGGTGGTGGAGTTCATTTCCGTACTACTCCAGTCAGTTGTCAAAAATGCGTTCTTTACAGATTGATCTCAGCAGAAGTGCTCAGGTTGTGACACCCCTGGGGAGCAGATTCTTAAACAGCAGTGATGTTGGGCAATGACCTTCCAATGGCTTTTCCTGTGAAGAGAGACAGAGCTTTCAGGCAGACACTTTGCATGCCCTTTGTCCTGTACACTTTCAGCTTACTGACATGCTCAGTAAATTTTCCAAACGGAGCAATTATGGTGTCTCCAAAGCATCACACACCAGCATGCGTCCCAAGCTTTTTCCTGTTTAAGGCTTTTGTTTTTCAGCAAGGCACCTCTGTTTAGAAAATCACTTGTGGGAATCACCAAGGCCTGACAAGACACATGCCTCGTAGCTCAGAGGACTTTGTGACTGAAGGCTTATCGTGAGCAGAAGATCCTAGAGTACAGCCTTCAGAGGGATTCAAAAGACCATCTAATCCATCTCCTTGCCTCCAAGCCCAAGCAGCTATATTTGCCTAATTCCAGGCAGATTTGTAGAGAATATATTCTTTACAGTGCACTTTAAAGATCCATCCATGATGACAACCCTACACCCTCCCTAGGCAACCTATCCTAGCATTTTGTTATCTTTACTGTTAGAAAGCGTTTCCTAATTTAAAGCTGATATTATTGGCCTGCATAAATGTAACATACATGGCATTGAGTAGAGCAATCAAATTTGAAAATTATGTCAATCCTATCAATTTCCATCCTAGGGGTGAGAAAGCAAACCTTATATTTCCCAAGGCGTGATTAACCTGCATGCAAGGGGCTCTTAAGTGGGCGCCTTGGTCTCTTGTGATTCTTCTAGGCCACATGACAAAAATAACGAGTCTTAAAAGAAAGTGAGCTGGTTCTTGCTGAATCCAAGCAAGAGCTAAAGGATCCCAGCCAGGAGAAGAACTGGTAGTTCCCAGTCATGTGAAGCTTCACCTTCTCTAATGCCTATACAGACCAAAACCAAAACAAGGCAGAAAAATGAGAAATGACTAAAACTTTAAAAGTCAAACCCCAAACCACTGCACCAGGCAGAGGGTGTAGCTCAGCACACAGTTTATTGCCTTCACAGGCAAGTAGCTCAGATGAGTATGCAGGCGATTGGTGTTATTAGAAATTATGTAATTCAAACGAAAAGAGTCAGCATGAAAAGAGTCAGGGCACAAAATTTGATAAAAGCTTCCCCAGCAATTCTCCTGGTTGGGATTTTTGGTCACGATGAAATGAAAGACAGTATAAGAAATAACTGCTAGAGAGCATTTCTTGTCTGAATAGTCTTAGGAAGATGAGATGAAGCCAGTAGCTAAGACGAGTTGAAGCTTTTCTGGAGCTACAGGTTACTATATGTCGTTGTGTAGTGGACGTAGAAGGGCTATAATAGTTTTGGAAAACCTGGACCTTTTTTTTTATTAATACAAACTTTCACGTCTAATAACAATCCCAAGAAAATCTTTTTCTCTCCCCCTCATACAGATTTATTATATGAGAAAGTAATTCTAACTTCCCAGCAGACCATTAACATTCAACACATTAACCCCATCCAAAAGGATAAGCAGAATGAAGGCATCCATTTCTATCACTGAATGCATAACCTTTTAAAAATAACATGCTGAAATGGGCCAAGAGGAGAAGAACTTTATTCCTCCATCTTTACACATAAGTCCCATAGTGATGCCTGCTTTTATGGCAGCGCAGGCTTGCGCAGGAAGCCAACGTTAAATAGTTTAAGGTTGAATAGCTTGGCTCTCCTTGGAGCTAGCATCTGTGACCTTTAGAAGACTCTGCAAACCAGAAGCTGGTAAATATTTGTTTCTCAGAGAAACCTAAACAGTTAAGAGCAACAAGATTTATTGACAGCAGTGACTTACAGCAGTGGCCTCATGGGAGGCCAGCACTTTCTGAGCGTTTCTAAAGTGCTTATTGCACACAACACTGTCCTGAACCAAATCGGACGGTTTGGTGTCACCTTTATAACAGAATCACTGTATTTTAGTAAGTAGGAAGGACTTTGTCATGAGTGGCAATGGCCATTAGGATTGTTTAGCTGCCTGAAGGGACCCTGACCTCTAACTGCTCTTTCTGCCTTTGAAAATGCCCTGAACGCTTTTGTTCCTGGTGTCTTAGCAATGCCTATTTATTCTCTTTGTTCGTCTTTGTAGTTGAGAATTTGGATGTATGTGAAACCACAAATGGCCTATAGGAACCTAAGTGCTCTGCAGTACCTCTTTTCTGGAGGTTGTTGTAATGTGTTGTAATTCTGGAGGCTGTGGAAATGTGGTATTTTCTCCAGCAACTCTTTTATGAAAATACGAGGAAGATCAGGAGAAGCCCCTACCTGCCTAGCTGGGGCAAAAAAAAAAAAAAAAAATCAACCTTTTTATCATTTAATGAAAATATTTCCAGAGGGTGAGGCAGTAGGAAACAATCCTGCTTCTGAAGTAACCCAAGTGAAATCAGCGGTAGCGACAGCGAGGGCAGCCATGCAACGCTGGTGGCTGAAGACTCTGCTGCCTAAAGCGTCAGTGAACGCTGCAGCATGGGAGCGTCTGAGCGGATTACTGTTGCCCTTCCGCAGCCTTGCTCACTAGGCCCTGCTAACCCCATACAGACCACTGATGTAATGTCTACACATCAAGAGTTAACACAGCAAAAATAATGTGCTATACGTAGAAACTCATCAGGGTCTCTTCTACAGCAGATGATGGGCTCATTTGTAAAAGATCTGATCTTTAATACAACCTTTATTCCAACAGGACCATTGGGAGCTGAATATGCCCTGCATATCAGGTGAGAAACCTGGGATATAAGGCTGAAAAGTTAAGCTATGACAGATACCTTGGCCTCCCAAACTTCTCTATGCTAAGAATATTGCACTTCTGCTTGTACCAGAGCTGATGGCAAAATTCCTATTGGCTTCAAAGGAATCAAAACCAGACCCTATTTCCATAGAACTCTGTAAACTTTTAACTGGAAAATATTACTCACAAAGCTCATCTGAAGAAAATTGCAAAATATAACCCCCTGCAGAAGATCTGTCAGACTTTTAACAGCTGTTTTGTTTTGTCAAAGGCAAATAAACCCACTTGGGGAAAAATGGAGAGGTGATTTGTATGGTGATTCCTTTCATTTTTTTTTTTAATTATTTCTACTTACAGCCCCTTAACCATAGTCAGGAGTAGTAGAAATATCAGGGTGTGAAGTTTGTTCACATAGATTACTTGTTATTTTACATGTACAGCTGGTGGGTGTCAGAAGTGAGTGGATATGGCTATTCCAAGGCATCTCCTGAACGTAAGTGTTTTGTTTTCAAGGGAGTGTAATCATCCAGCTCTGGAAATGATGTTGAGGTGCTGATGTTGGGAAGTATGGGAGAATATACTTAATGCAATCTATCTTTTTAAAAACTTTGGCTTAGCCAGTGTAATGGAAGTGCTATACTAGCAGCGCACAGTAGCTCCCTGCATAGTGATGGGCTGGAAGTCAGCCTCAGGCCTAGTTTGTGAAGCTAATATATTTATTTTGACCTTTTTTTTACCAGGGCTGTAGGCACATTTATATATTACTGTGAGCTAAATGAAGGTGTAGGCACAGACATTATCTACTCCTCTACATATATAAACCTACTTACCTTTTAAAATCAGGTTTCGTCTGACCAGATTTGTCATTTCCGTAGTGTAAATTAAAGGAAATTTTCTTTGCGGTAACCTGCTTGCTGGACCATAGTTCAGCGAAGAGGAAGACTGGAAGAGGCCAGAATGTAGGAAAGCCATGATTGTAGCCTGTCAAGATGGGCAGCGTTGGCCTAAACTACTGTATTGCTGTCATTGCACTACCTCCAGAAAGTACTAGCAATGTCATTACTTGTAAGTTTAAAGAATTTGAAGCATGTACATTTATTTTTAATCTCTTCTCCCTTTCAACAGTAGGATATCAAATTTACACCGTTGTATGGTAGCTCCATTTAACCACATTTCTCATTTAAGTCCAGCTCTTGTTTGCATCCTCCCCTTTGACATGACCACTGTCAGGATCAGAGGAGGTTCCTAGGTGTCAGGGCTGCCTCTGCAAACAGGGGAGGAGGATGCAACTAGACTAGTTTTGCGTGAGTGAGGACTCTGGATTTTCCGGAAGAATCATGGCATCCTGTTGAAGCATATTCCCCACCCTCACCCCAGAAGAGCACTGTCTTTTTACTGCAGGAAGATTTTTGCCAGTCTACCTAAGAGGGCATCTCAGGCTGACCTGCATCCTTCAGGAAGGCATGTATTTACCCTGGGTGCATTGCTTGGTACCTCAGCAAGGCTGGAACAGCCTGTCCATGGGCTGCTGACTTCTACTAGTGCCCTTGGGAGATGGGCCAGCTGGGAGACCAACAGACAGATAAATCTTTGCAGTACTGGGAAGGTGGTTTGCTTTTAGGCATTTTGAAATTTATGTTTCTGCCCAAAAGCTTTCATAGGTTTCAGGTCCATCTGCCCTATGCTTTTCTCTGTACTTGTCTACAATTTCATTTCTTTGGTGTGGCAGAAGAGCTAACATACAGCGACAACTTTTCCACTTCAGGCAAAATCCAAAGTTCCCTTGAAAACTCTGCCATTGTACCAAAAAAATGATGCTGCACTGTCATGCCAGGTGCATAGTGCTGGGGCTCAGAGCATGGGCTATCTATGTTCACTCCCTTCCAGAGCCACTTATGTCAACCCTTGATGTAGGCAGATGAGACCTAAATAAACTTGCTGAAAAAAAAGTCAGTATCTCTACAGCCTTTCGAGCTGGTTTAAGTAGACTATGTGTTTTCTTTGGGCAGGCAAACCCTTGCACTTCCATGAGGAAGTCAATATTTGCATTGTTGCTGGCATGAGAACTCTAAAGTAAAAATTAATAAAAATGAGTTCATAGTACATTAGTTCTTGGAGAGTGCCTTGAGGGTGTGGGGTTTGGCTCACCACTATCCACAGTGTGTATGCATGTGCAGTATGCATCCAGCTCACGCCAGGGGAAGAGCAGAGATGTCTGAAACTGTGGTGGGCCAGGACTCTGTCCTGGAGAGGAAAACTTGACATATGCAGCCCAGTTCCTATAACTACCTTAGAAATTTCTTCCAGGAATGGAATTTAGAGACTGTGTCTAGTCTGGAGGGAGATGTCTCTCTCCCTGTTTGGTGAAGAGGGCCACCAGTACCTTATACCACTATAGACCGGCTCTGAGCTCAGCCTGACAAATGATCATTGAGGCTTGCTGGTCACGCACCATTTAGTAACTCATGAAGACTGGGAGGGTGAATAAACACATCCCATCAATGCCTTTGCCACACTCCAGCACAGCTTTATTCAGTCAGAAGTCATTAAGACAAAAAGCCCTCTGCAAACTTGGTGGTTTGCCATCCATCGTCCATCCTTCAGCATGTGCAATTCATTCCAGCTGCACTTCACCTGGTGCGAGGGCTTGGGGCTCTCCCTTAGCTGCCTCTCCCACTCTCAAACCTGAGCGCTTGTGAGCAAACAAAACAGGATTAGCAGGTGCAGGTGCAATCCTTTTAGTCCCAAGGGTGAGCCTGAGAGCTGCAGACCATGGAGGGACTGAGTCCACAGTCACGAGATAACATGCTGCTGCTGCTAACCATGATGACGATGATGATGAAATAGCGTACGGATTCTGGGAACACGTTTAGTGATCAATTGAGTGCGGACATCAGGCTCTCATTATCTCAGAGAGTAACAGCGCTAACAGCAGCTGATTACACTGTAACCTTTTCTTTGCTAAGCAACAGTCTATATCTTAGTGAGCATTTGCTCGAATGTGAATTAGGGAACAGAAGAGGATGGAAGACCTGAATCCTGACCAGCTTATGTGAAAAGCACCTCGATTTCAGAGAGAGCTCTGCAGTCTGCAGCAAACTCCGTGAAGGCTCTTAGCTTTACTTCATCTATATAGTGACCTAATAGAGGAAAATGTCATTTGTGTTTTCTTCTCTGTGGTCCCAGAGCACTGTTTTTTCCTTACATTTCTATCCCTATAAAAACAAATCCCAGTTCTAATTACAAGCAAATGCATTGAGAGACTGGTGCAACATGGGGAACTAGTCTCCATTTCCTCATAATTTTCTTAGACCTGAGGTGTGGTTCACAGTTATACTGGTTTTGTACTGGGAACATGTATCACTAGGAGCACAGAAACCACATCAGGGCGGACTGGGCTATCTGCAGTGGGGCAGAGCTGGGAACTGCTGGGCATGTCCAACCACAGACAGAAGGGCAAGACCCAGCTCTCCTGCCACTAGTGGTCATACAGCCCGAAACCGCAGCTTTTGATACCAGATGTTCCCAAGCAAATAAAGTTTGGGAACAGAGTTCAACCAGCCACAAGGTCCTAGGGAGGCAGGAGGGCTTCATGGGGGTCAGAAATGTTCCTTTTATAGCAAGGGGGCCTCCACACACGCAGAAATGACCTGTGAGCAGAGCAGCTTCAGCGAGGGCTATGTGTGTCCTCACTGTGCAAAATCAGCAGCCACCACAGTCTCTGAGCAGCCCTGAGCTGGATGCAGAGCGAAGATGCCCCTGGGCCGGGGCCGCAGGTCACTCTCTGCCCCAGCTGCAGCACGGGCAGCGCTGGCTGCCGGTGGGGGAAAGCAAGGGCTGGATGCAGAGCATCTCCAGTGCCACCAGACCATCACAGGAGCAGATGGACCCCAAGCAGCAGGTGAAAACTGCCCTCCACTGTGAAGCACTGTGAAGGCCATTACTACATCTGCTCTGAAATGGGCTCGTTAAAATACACATTCACCTTTGTTATCCTGCAGCTGCACTGCCTGACTTGTCCCACCACAGTCGCTCTGAAACGGGAACCTGAGTTAAAAACTTCCCTAATTTGTTTTTTATTCACTGGGAAAGCTCACGTCTAACCCACTGCGAGAGCAATGGAAGCCATAAGGACATCTGCCTTCATGGGAGGCGAATGAAAGGGAACCTGAAAAAAAGAGAAAGGAAACAAGTGAGGCACAGGCTGATTGAAAGACTGTTATTTCATGTTGCCTTTCACCGGTTGACACAGGATGCTTTCTCGCGTCGGTGTAGTTAGTGCTTGCGTAACCCAGCTGGGGCATGGCACCCCCAAGCCAGGTATGCTAATGGTATTCCCTCCTTTCCTCCTCTTTTTCCACAAAACCACAGAAAACTGCCACGGAGCCATGGCTTAGCAGACACGGCCTTGCAGCAGGCTTTGGCTTGGATCCCTGCTCTGACTCCTGGTCACACTAAACCTCTTCTCCCCGGTGGCAGACGGAGGCTTGCACTCAGCCAAAGCTTCTTACCAGCATCGTCCCCGGACACAGACCCCTGCTAGGTGGCACATGGATGGATACGGTGTGCCAGGGGTTTGCAGGCTCCTCCAACGGGCCGGGTGTGCACTGCTCTGTGCTGATTTCCTGCTCCCCCAGCTCACGGGGGGCAGAGTGTCCTGCGGGCACCTCTGTCTCCTTCACACACAGACAGTGCTTAAAGCCACATGCGTCCCCAGCCTCCCCCTGCCAAAATGGGAACCTCACAGCCTCAGCCCACCTCATCCAAGCTGGTAACTTTCTCCTGTGCTTTTACGCACAGACATGATCTCACCATATGTTGCTTTTAGCTGCAAGAAAATTTCTCCCTCTTATGGTTTTGTCCTTAAAGACTGCTTTCCCAGGCTAAACGTCCTTTGCTTTAAATAGATGGGGTGACCCAAATACTATTGCGAATGATTATTCAAGGATGAAGCACAGACTCTAGTCCAATGATTTTTACAAGACAACTTAAATCAATACGATCTCTCTGATTCGTAGTTTCTAGAAAACCTATATGCTACATCATCCCTGTTACACTCATCATTTGGCTCACTTCTGCCATATTTGTTCATGCGGTACATTATCAAGCATCTGAAGCGTTTGCTCTGTTGTCCTCTGGACTGCGCTGATTTCCTCTGGAACAAAGCGTAGCTTAGAAATCCCCCGCTGTGGATTTTTGTAATGAACATTTTACAGTAAGCCACTTGTTAGTAATGAGCCTAATTTTACTTGTACAACTCTTTTCATAACCTTTACTCTTAAAAAATAATTGGGAAAATCTACAATGGTAATTGAAGTGTTTATTAACTGATGGCCTACTTGCAAGATTACACTGAAAACAGCATTGCAATTCAGGCCATTTTTCAGCTTTGTATAGGATAAAAAACAACTGTAAGCATGGAAGCCAACAATTTTCACAGCACACCTCTGAATACTCTTTTTTATTGCAGACTGTCTACTGTAGTATAGCAATGATTTCAACAGAAAATACACTAAAAGCCTGAAATCTAAATCTAATTTAAAGTCTAAATGATGCGCATGATTAAAAATGTATTATCTATTCCCAGTAAATCATATATCAGTGAAACACTAATGTTTCCCTAATTTTAAGCACCATCTAGAGTCAAACATTAGATCTGATCTTCCAAATTACAGCTGAGAAAAATAAAATCACGGCTTGACGGCATCCCACCTAGTGCTAGGTGTCTTCCTGAGATTCATAACTTAGCTGTTCAGTCCCTGCCTGCTCTCTTGCTAATGGACTTTAAATATTCCTCCAAAGGTGCCAAAGACCCGAGCTGCTGTCCGGAAATAATTTGTCTGTTGATAAAGGAGGGTACTGGCTGAGTAGGCTCCCTAGTTATACAAAGCTAACTGCCTAAAAGTGGAGCAGGGAGAAACCTCATTTCGATAATGAGAAACTTTTTTTGTCACTCCAGAGCAAGGGACTGGAAAGGATTTGGCTTTAGTTCAACTATAAGTGAAAGAAAAAAAATCTCCGGGTAAATAAACAGCTTTATAAGGATCACGATTCTCTCTATTTCTATTAGCTGGCTTGCCATGAAGATGAAGTAGGTCTGAAAGGGAATCGCACAGCAAATCTGCATACAATTATAGGACCTGCTTATCTGGCACTGGTATTAAATCAGTTCAGTTAAATCAGCACTGGCTCCTGTGGCAACGCACTGTAATCAGCTGGCAACTGACCTGTATAAACTACAGCCCGTGTACAGAATTCATTTGGAGAGCAAGTGATGCACAACCAGTTTGGTTAACATAGCATCGCTCCGGGCACAGGCACGGACGTTCAGCCTGAGCCTCATTTGGCCTCTCTGAAGTTGCAGCGCTTGCGGTCGGCGCTGTGCTGGTACTTTACTCGTGCCAGCAAAACCGGTGCAAGCCTGGGCAGCGTCTGGCCTGGCCTGGCGGAGGGAGAGGAAAAGGCACGTTGCCTTTGCCTGAAAGTGCATCACTTGATGGGGAAGAAGCATATTTTGGCTGCTGCTGGCAATACCCACAGTTGCCCCAGCCACATCTCTGACCCCTTTCTGGTACATCTGGATCCAGGGGAAGTAGGATTTAATTAATTATGTGTCCTCAGTCCCAGCTTCTGTGGCTTACCATCATGCATGAAGCACTTTACCAGCGCTGGGGAGCTGTTGGCCATGGCTCAATGACAGAAGACCAGTCCAGTTTCTGTGCATTGGGTGGGTGTCATCTGCCAAGGGTCCCCAGCTGCCTGGCCAGACAGTGGCTCGCCTCTGCTGTGCTCTGGGTTGGGGCACTACATCTGCTTGGGAGGCCACAAAGTGAGGGAGGCTGAGAGCCTGATCTGGGCTGCAGAGACCTCTCTTCTGTTGTATTTTTGGGTTTCCTCCCACTATTCTTTGAGCATCAGATCCTGGTTGTGTCACCTCCCATCCCCCCGACTCAGAGCAATCATGGCAGCACAGGTGAAGGGCTGATGGAGGACAAGGACTGTGGGCTGATGGAGGACAAGGACTGTTGGCGAAGAGGATGTGGTGCCAGGACTTGCTTATGTCAGAACTGTTGCAGAAACGCTCCTGAAACTCAATCTTGTGCTGAAGGTGCAGCCCCCGTGCTCTCTTGCACTCACCACTCAGTCTCCTGGGGAAAAGCGTGATGGTGCAGCACCAGCTTGCTCTTTTGAAACAGTGGAGGTTTATCTGTACCTTGTGTTATTGAAATCTGGTACCTTATGGGGTTAAACTGGGGAAAGCGGTATCTTTAGGAGTGGGAGCATTTAAGCCTCATCACCAGCATGCATGACTGCTGAGAGGTGACAGAAGTACTGGTCTCTGGTTTGTCCAAAAGAGGAAAATATCAAACCAGAAGCTTGGACTCAACTGCACAGCTTTTCTAGCAACATCTGAAATACTTCAGAGTTGTCCCAACATGGACATAGGCAAAGCCACTGGGAAAGAGAAATAAGGCATCCCTTTTCTCCTTCATCCCCACTGCCCGTACATGTCATTTTGCTAGCAAGGAGGGAGATCTTTTAGCAAGATCCTGATTTACGGTCTATAATGTCATGATGGAAAGTGGATTCCAGCAGTAAATCAATTTTCAGAGCTATATAGCAACGAAGAACGATGTTTTTGGAGTCCTTCCCCTCAAACAGAGCAGAGCATGTGTAGGTATCAGTCTGCTTAGCAAGACAGCTTAGGGTCACTAGAACGGTTGCACGGCATGCATGAGCCACATTAGGATCCAGTCAGCTCCCAAACACCCCTCGATTACAGGAGTGAGGCAGAATTTCATGACATCACATAAATAAATATAAGCAAATACAGTAAAAAGGCTTTACCTTTGGCTTGAGCAAAAGGTGAAATTTTTCAGTCCTGAGGCATCCTCCTCTGCCCCCAAGTCTGCTGGCTCATGATGCAGCAAAATAGTCTGGCATTTATGAACCCTGTCAAGGTTTGCAAGTCCTGAGCATGTTTGACCTGGAAAGAAAGGTGTCAGGAGGAGATTCCTGAACACCTCCACCCAGAGTTACGCAGGGAAAAAAGGCAAAAAATAAAAGACAGCTTTAAGAGGTCAGAATGTGTAGCCTGCCCAGAGCTACTATTCCTGGTGAAATTAGACCCTGAAGGGTCAGGGTGAAAATCAGGGATAATCCCCATATACGTGCTTCTAATTGGGACAAACCGAAAGTGAGAAAGCTGAGCGAGTCAGGTCCGGCCCATCCCTGGGGGGTCGGGGTTTGTTCCCAGCTGGTAACTGAGAGCACAATTATGCAAAGCCTCCTCTATAAACAGATTTCAGTTTATTACGGCCGAACTGGGGGAATCTATTTTTGTCACCACTTTGTGCAAATGTGTTACCCTTGTGATTTACAGCCAGGCCATTCCAAGTCAGCTGCTTTGGCTGCGGCTGTCGGTGGAAGCTCCTCCGTCTGCCTGGTCCCTGGTCCCCTTTGCTCGCCCGCCTGGGGTCGGCTCCCGGGCAGGGGGAATGAGGGGATGTGCCTGCAGCTATTCTGGTAGCTGTGAGTTATGGCAGTGTCATGTGAAGCAAAGAGCCCAGAAATGCATGTCAAACTGAACCAGTGACTAATCATGATATTTTGGTTGTCTTAGTGCCTACCGGGCAGAGATTTATGGGCTTAGAAAATCTTCACGTAATAATCCCTGGGCGCTGATTTGATCTTTGGCTGAGGCTTCCTAAGAGAGTGCGAAAAGAGGACGAAAAGGGGGCTGCTGTGCCAGGGGTGGCGAAGGTCTAAACTTATCTGAGTTTGAAACACAAACAAGAGAGGAGAAAAGCCAGTGCTCCCTTCTCGTCTCTGTCTGCTCAGAGCCATGCACTGGCAGCCACAGAGGGTCTATTTGATCTGCCTGCGGAGCAAGAAGGGTCGAGGGCGACGGCTGAGCAGACACAAAGTGCCATTTGTTGGGATTGTCATCTAGCTCCCTCATCTGTCACCTGATGGCCAGCCAAGCAAGCACTCAGCACAACCGTGGACCATTCATCCTTGCACAAGCGACAGAGGCGAGAAAAGTAAGCATCCTACAGCTGTTAAGACATTCAGCTGTTTTTTCTATAAAGGAATGCATTGAATTCACTACAGATCTACTAACTGTCCCCCTATGCCAGGCAAGAGACTGATTTTTTTTTTTGGTTGGGCTTTTCTCTAACAGCTGGAGGTCTGGTGGGCATTCAAGCAATGGCTGTTGAGTAGAGCAGCTGTTTCAATATCTAATTGCATTTTAGCTTTAATAACTCAAGGGGAAAGCATTGCATTGCCTACCATGAGCTACTTCCTCTCCTACTGCAAAGCACACTGCACCACTGTGCTTGCCCAGTACCAGACCCTGAGATCAGAGGGCTTTCTGTGTGATATTTTGCTGAAAGTGAAGGAAAATGAGTTTCCTGCACACAAGTCCTTGTTGGCATGCTCCAGCGACTATTTTCGAGCCATGTTCAAAAGCTATACCCAAGAGTCTAAAGCCAGTGTCATTCACCTGCAAGTTGTCTCACCCACTGGTCTCCAGCATGTCCTGGATTTCATTTACACTTCCTTGTTGCCCCTTTCCTTTGAAAGCCTGGAGGATACCTTGGAAGCTGCAAGCTACTTGCAAGTGACTGATGCTATTGGCTTGTGCAATCAGTACTTAGTGAACAATCTTGCCTTGGAAAACTGCTGCTTCTCCGCCAATGTGGCCAGGAAGTTCTACCTACCGGATGCCTTAGCAGCAACAGAAAAGTACATTGTCAATAATCTCTGGAAGCTGCTGGACTTGGATTTGCCAGGGCTGCTCGAGCTGAACTTCAGGTCTTTGCTAGCAGTGGTTGAATCACCAGATCTCCCCATGGTGAAAGAAACCCGCCTGCTGAACCTTGTGCTGCTGTGGCTGAAGCAGGATAAATCCAGGCTGGCTCACACAAGCAGCCTTTTAGAGCACATAAGGTATGGTCTCATCCCGGTGGAAGAGCTGAGAAAAACCTACACACAGTCAGAAGTGCCCCTCTCTGCAGGTATTAAGTGCTTGATCATTAAAGCAATAAATTACCATACATCCGTTTTCAAACAGCCTGTCCTGCAGGATAAGTCCACCACACTGAGGAACCAGAAAACTCGGATCATTCTGCTGGGGGGAGGCACAGCAAGTGAGGGTCTCATCACCGATGTGGTGGCTTTTGACGTTTACAATCACAAATGGCGAGCTCTCACGCAGGTGGAGGACAGGGTGCAGAACCACAGCGTGTGTGTGGTGGGGAACTTTCTCTACATCTTGGGTGGGGAAATAGAAAGTGGTGCCCTGGGTGACGCTAAAACCAAAAAGATCTTACTGGTTACGAACAAGGTCTATCGTTATGATCCGAGATTTAACATGTGGACCCAAATCATGGGCATGCTGGAAAAGAGATGCCAGTTTTCTTGTTGTGTCCTAGGCAAGGACATCTTTGCCATTGGTGGAAGGGGTGAGGATGGGTCGCTGCATTCATCTGTGGAAGTTTACAACATCAGCAGGGACAGATGGACAAAGGCCAGGGAATTGCCATGTAAGATACACGGCCATGCCAGTGCCATTTGCAAGAATACTATATACATCTCGGGTGGCAAGTACTCAGACCCAGCCAACACAAGCAAGGACGTATATTCTCTGAGCTCGCTTGAAGGGCAGTGGATGAAACAAGCCCCCATGAGCATTGCTCGGTTTGGGCATCAGATGGCAACAATCAGAGAAGCCATATTCACCTTTTTAGGATTATATGAACCATTCTCTGAAATAGAAAGATACGACCCTGATCAAAACCAATGGACTCGGTTAAGACCACTGATCTATGATCGATTTTGCTATGGCCTGGCAGTGGTAGAGGAAACGGCTCTTCTTATTGGGGGAAAGAAATGGCAAAACTCACAGGAAGTCCCCACGCAAGACGTGGTTGGCTACGACATCGACAACGATGGCTGGGAAGAGATCTGCAAAGCCCCCTTGCCTTGGTGTGGGCTGCAGTGCGCGGTGCTGCAGCTCTCCGAACTGGCTGATGAGCAGGACAGTGACGGCCAGCAGAAGAGGCCGCCGAACTACTGAGCTCCCGTGCTGTGGAATAATCATCCCAGGAGATGAGCCAGCACGGGGGTCCTGGAGAAGAAGAGGAAAATTGCAATGGCACTGAACATGACAGAGTGGAGGTTTTGCTTTGATAAGCCAAACACTTGGCGGAAACAGGCAAGAAAGTCTGGCTCCAGCACGGGAAAAGGTGCTGGGATTTATAGAGCTGGAAGCTGATCTCACTGAGGAAGGATGTAGCAAGTAGAACATTTAGAGGTGATGAGCGAGAATTGTAATCCTTGACTTTTGAAGAATAATACCTAGATAGCAATTAATAGGTGTTGCAAGTCAGATTTTTCAAAGGTTAAAAAATATAATTCATCTTTTCTGTTTTCTTAATCAGAGGTAATTTTCCCAGCTGGTAAGTGCTATTGAATTTTTATGCTACGGATAAGCCAAATGAAAGTGAGACGTATAAAGACTAGAAAATTGATGCCTACGAGAACTGATAATAAGTGCTGCCAAGGAAAAGGTATTATTTGATACGCTACATACTAGGCAAGAATGTCTGAGCTAACCAGCATGAAGTTACTGGACAGAAAGCATGGATTTTTTGATATGTAGACTCAGTTATGGCCATAAGTTAAAACAGTGACTGTTTCACAGAAGCCACTTCTCTCTGAGCAGCCTCTGTTGTAGCATGCCTTTCAGATGCTTATTTTGCATTATTTTAAAGACGCACACCACCGGTACAGTACATTTCTTTTGTATCCAAACCTTATGTTAGTTTAGATGGCCAGAGCTGAACGGGTATACTTATTATTAGACTCTAAGAAACATGTCACAGGAGTTGCTGTAACTAATGCCTTGATACTTACCTCGGTAGCATAATCTGCTTTATCGTACCTGGTCATAATGGTGAAATTGTTCATAGCTGTTGAACTAGTACATGAGAGAATCCTGCCGTCAAAAAAAGTTTACTTTCATCAAAGGGTATGATGGGGAGGGAGGTAACTGCAGGTTTTCAGAAGTCTTTGTTCAGTGTCTGCCTACATTTGAAACAGCAAGTCTTACTTCTTTTTGGCCGTGTTGGCAGAGTTCGAAGGCACAGATTATGCGGGTACCTGAAAGCACACGGATCTGTGAAATGCAGGCAAAATGGTCAGATGCTGTAGAATCACTTTGGTATGGAGTGAATTGAATCTTGAGCCACAAATGTTCATTTAAAAGCTAAATTTATTGTACTTCATTTTACAGTGTTCCCTTTCTAGGCTGAGAGTTAATACAATAAAAATATATATAGAAGAACATTTAATAGTCTTAAAAGAAGGCAGCACAACGGATAGGACACATGTTCTTTGTTACCAGACTAGCTTAAAAAACTGTAATGTTTAATTTTCACCTTTAAAGCAATCAAGCTGACTTTACTAATGTAAAGTGCAGGCAGAATAGCTGTTGCATAGCAACAGATCTAAGTCTTCTGAACTGCCTTGGTTTTGACAAGGAATCAACTACACAATGTGCATATACATCCATCAGATATAAAGAGTTTTTTATAGGAATATATTTACTTTTGGTCCAGTAAAACAATAGCAAGAGAATCTAAATGCTTGGAACAATAGCACAATCCATTTCAAGTCAAGCATTTTTTAAGAGAAATTTACAAAAACCTCACAAATTTAATATACAAGTCAGTACCCATGCAGTAACTAAATGTCCGGTTTATACAAACAATATTCTTCTAATGGTACAAATATTACACTGGATCTAGAATTCTATACAAACGTTAATACATGATTTGTCATCCGTATCGACTTGAATATAGGATTGCTGAAAATGGGCTACAGAAAGGCCACTCTTCTGTACAATTGTGCAAAATCTGCAAAACATTTGCAATCCAAATGCAGTAAAATAACAAGAAAGAAAGAGAAAGAGGGGGAGAAAAAGAAACAGAGAAAGAGAGAAAGGGGAGAAAGAGAGAAAAAGAGGGAGAGAAAGAGAGAGGAATAAAAAGAAAGAAAGAAGGAGAGAGAAAATAAATCTGTCCATTCTTTCCTTCATCCCTTCATGGATATAACTGCCAGGAAATATCAGAGCTCACGAAGTTTGAAGTACATTCACTGAGCTGTACAGGCAATAGTCTAAAGTTGGTTAAGAGTACAACCCACTGTAAAAAGTATAAAGGAGGCTTTTCCCTTTCGCATGAGCATTATTAAATCATGTCGTGATTCCTAACTTACGCAGCAAAATACCGAAAAGCAGCAGAAATATTTTGTCATGCTCTGATCACTTTTCGAAAACAAGCCCATAAAAAGTAAATATGTGATTTAAGATTTCCCTCCCACTTTTCTATTCCAGGTATTTGCCTAACTCTAAGGAGCTATTTCTACTCATATTCACTGGGTTGTCTCCAGCACATCTCAAATCTCGTGGAAGTTTGGCTTGTGAACTCAGCAGAACCCAGAGACATCCCTTCCCCTTCAAAAGCAAACCAGAGGCTTTTTTACTCCTCAGTTATTTTTTCAGGTTCTGTGCTCAGCTCTGCGCCCATCACACATTTTCCCTGCATACAATACGGTCAAATTTCACAGCTCAGAAAACACATAGGAGACTACTTGAAAAATCTTATTCATTCCTTTCTATTGTGGGTATTTTCAAAGCCTCTCAGATTCGGAGCATTTAGTTGGGAACCTGCTGCTGCTTTTCTGGGCAAGAGAAACGCCACTATCAAGGATGTTCCAAGTCTACATTTTCTCTTTTGCAAAATCTGCACATTATACTCACACCCTCAGTGCAAAAGCAGCATAAGTGACAGTACCGTGATTAATTCTTAAAAAAATCAACCAAATGTGATTAAGAGACAAATAACATAATTTGGTCTTAATTAGAATACAAACCAGCATCCCTTTGCACTGATGGTAAACCTTAGCAACAGGCTTTAAAAAAGCACAAGGAAATGAGACCTAACCTTTCGATACTTAAACTCACATTAGTCATTTCTGTCTGCTGATTTTCACCCTTTTGTGTGTTCGACAAAACTGAAACACAACCACCACATTACACTTTTTCCCTGTTATTTAAGAAAACTCCTAGAGTTTCTCATTAAATATAAAAATTGGTTTTCTCCCGCCACCAAAATAGTACCTGCACTCCAAAAAAGCAATGCAATACTGGAATTATATAATATAAAATATCATTGTAAAACTGACCTTCAGTAACAAAACCTTTAGCTTGTGGAACTTCCTGCATGAAGGCCACAGTCTTCCAAAAATGCTTTTAAATACTTTTCTTTAATAGCTAAAATCATGTTTGTTATTTCACAGAAGGTAAACACAAGCAGAGCATTGGTAGCATATAAAATGTCCAAATCCTCATTAAAGACGTGGTATTGTTGACCATCGAAGGTTTACTTCACACAGTTGAGTAGCATTAAAATATAATTTACTAGAGCTCCCACGTATTGATATAAAAACTACTTTATGCACTTAAGTAAAGGGCTGGAGTGTAGCAAATGGACAAAAAGAGAGACCCTTATACATGCGTTTCAATGTAAGAGTGAGTGTGCGCTAAGGAGGCTATAAGTGCATCAACCTCAGACGAGCCATTAACAGAGTCCCTCGGGGTGCTGCTTTGATAGATGTCCATGAAGAGATCGAGGTACATTTGTTTCCATTCTTGAAAGTCTCTAGACGTCAAAGCTGGATTATCCAGAACTTTATCAATAATGGCTACTTCTCCTTCCCTGGCCTGTGAGAGAAAAGGAACAAGTAAAGAGTCAATGGGAGTGACGAGTCACTGGCAAAATCAATCACACGGGCGGAAGGAGAGAACAGGGAGAGCAAACTCAAGTCATGGAGCCCCTAAAAGCAGGGGGACTATCTAACTGCTATACGACCGCTCGCGAACGTATATTCCTACAGGGCATCACACATCACCCTGTGGGGCTAGAGCTTCCCTCGCCTTGTCCAGCATCCTCAGAAATAGCCCCTATTCCCCCTCCTCGCCCCTTGTTCAGCTCAGGAAAAAGCAAGCCCTGTACTGTTTACTATTTGCTTGCATTTCTCAAGATGGGTTTCACATGACGAAGTGCCATCTGTTTGCTCTTCTTGATCAGCATGAGAAATGCTGCGTGGGTGCGTGGGATGCAGGCAGATGGCCTCTCGCCTGCCAGCAGAGCTAAGCCTTTCTTACCAGGCTTGTCATGGGGACATCTGAGTGCTACATTGCAAAGGCTTGTGCAAGGACCCCCATGTTAATGATAACTCATCTTCATTAAAGATCCAGTGTATGCAATGGGCTGGCTGGCTGCAACCTCCTCCTACCACTGCAGTGGCAAACAAAAGGCAGAAATGGGTAAAATCTAACAAAGCTGCTGGTTATCTCCTTACCTATCATCGAGGCAGGGATGTGGCTGTTTTGTAATCACTGGCCAGTGATTAGTTTATCAAGAGATGACAGGCAGGCAGTACGGGTCAGAGTAAGCCTCTGATAAACCCGTAGTCACTTGCAGTTGTTGCAAGCGTTGGAAGCTGTATGCAACAGACTTAAGCCTTGGAAACACATCTAACACGCAGGTTTCCAGCACCTCTCCTCTGCATAGGTGTCTTATCGTCACCAGCAACCTCCCCTCTATCCTCCCTGCCAGACGGGTTTCATTGCTAATTCACATTTTCCATGTCCATACTCGGAGTACATCAAATCTTTCTGGGGAGCATGTTAAAGGGAAATGTTAAGCTGTGTCAGCCCATGTGGGTGGGAGAGGATCAGAAGGGTCAGAGATGTCACCCATAAGCAGTAGATTGAGGTATTTTTCATGCTTTGCAAACAGTAGCTAATTAATGCTGTGTGCTAGAATACTCATTTTCAGAAACGGAGGTGCAAGCCAAAAATGACCAGTGGAAATGATACCATGGGAACTCCTGATTACCACATCTCTGCTTGAACTACCATAACCTGCTTCTCGCAGTTTTTGGCTGGTACCCACACCTCTGCACTGCCAGCCAGGTAGCTCATACTTGCTGGCAGGAGAGTGGTTTTGTGTTGTGTCACAGGGAAGAGAGCAGAGGGGTCTTTCATTAAGGACTTAGATGATGGAACAGAGAGCCTATGGACAACAAGAGCTCGAAGCAATTTGGAGGGCTGTCTCAGGCTACTAATAATTTGGATAAATTCAAGGAGAGTTCAGAACACCAACTCCAACAGGCCAGTGCAATTGGCTGCATTCAGGAAGGAGAAATCAAAGGCAATGATAAAAAGCAATAGTAACTTATTAGGTGACAGCAGTAGCTACCGGTAGATATGACTACCAGTAGTATGGCAGAGGTGGAGCTCTGGGCTGTAACGGAGCTAGAAACTTGTCATGAGTTACCATGATGCCATTGCAAAACAGGCACGTGTTACTCTACACTGCTGCTGTACGCAAGAAACAGCAACTATCTGTCTTTGGTACTTGCTGCCATTGCGTTTTCAATTATTGGTGTCACGTATTTTAAGAATGATTTATACTAATCAAGGTCCAAACAAGAATGACGACAGGTTTAGAAAACACGGCTCCTGGACAGAGAATGAACAAATTGTGTTTGCTTGGTCCAAAAGAAAGAAGTCCCAGAGAAACATGAAAACGGGCATCCACCAGGTCACGGCGATGTGCTGGTTTTGGAATTCCCTAGAGGAAAGCAATTCCATTTGTAGGAAGCCATTGGCATAATGTAGCTCAGGTATCGGTAAAAGCTAACAAGAAAGACAATTAAGCATGGCAGCAAGCCATACCGAACCACAGTTTTGGTATAAGTGATCCCACCATGGGGCAAAAGTACAGATACAGTGTGAACCTCCTGCCACCCCGACATGTCTGAGACTACTGTGATTTTGTTCCAGTTCCTCATGCTGTAGAAGTCATGTGGAAAGCCTGTGTATCTTGACTTTTTCTGCCAGCCTCCAATCCTGTAAAGGCTCACATACCCAGATACTACTACAAGTAGTAGTTGCCTTCAATGAGATGATACAGTGCAGAAAGTTAAGCATGAGTAAGATTTTTTCAGGATGGGAGCCCCACAGCATGAAAATGATATAGCTTAAATGCTTCTCTAGGTGATGGAAAACTAAATTAATTAATGTTGATAAAGCCCTCTTTGATGAAAGCTGTTACGAAATCCACTGTACAATTATCTAGTGACTTAAAATGTGGTAATTTAATATAGTTAACAGTGTCCCTGGGGAAATCCAGCATATTGTTTGCCGAAATCTCTATCAGGACAGAATTGAAACTGCTGTAACAAACAAAGAAGCTGACAGGGAGGCTAAATGAGCTATGGTACATTTAGAATAACCATAAAATCGTCAAGTCTACCATTACCACTATCTATTTCTTTAATCAACCCTACTGATTAAATACAATGATCCTATCAGCTTATGCAGAAAGCAAGCACAGAGTTTCCTCCTGGACAAGCTCGGCAATCGGAAAATAATCAAGTGTTGTAAAAGGTCCTGCTCCCTTCTGAAAGGCTGGCTTTGCTTAACTTTGGACTTCGGCAATTCCAGAGTGAATGCGTTTTGGTAAATGAAAATGTTCAGGGACAAGAAAGGAATTAAGGTCTCCTCTGATAATTTGGTGTCAAATTCCGTTAAACTAGCTGGAGGAGGAGCAGCTGACTGAGATTTTTATCTGCGCAGAAATAAAAACTGATCCCCTCACTTTGACTGCTCTCCCAAGGCACATATTTCTCTGCTTTGGCAACAGCGTTGCCCCATGTCTCCCTTGCTTGTTTCGCACACGAGGTTAAGCCTGGACTCCAGCTGCGCACAATTAATCTCCGAATACAATACAGTCCGATCCAACCCTGGGGCAGGAATTTTCCTCCCTCTTTTATCTCACCTTTAAAGTGCTTTTCAGAATTCGCAGCTGGTGCAGTTTTTCATTGACTACTGGATCGCTACATCTCTTTATAAAAGATTTCTTATACTCCAGCTTAGTGGAAATCCGATGTTCTCCTAAAGGAGACAGGCTGGCCTGCTCCAAGGCTCTGTACAAATCTTGCAAGGAGTCTGCTGTTTTTTCCTCTATAGTTTCAACTGTAATGAGAAAAAGGAAAAAAAAAAGAAGAGGAAAAAATAGAGAAAGGAACAATGTATCATTAACAGGATTATATGGAGATCTATCAAAAACCTTCGCAAAACGTTTAACAGGTTTAACTAGACCATAAGGAGAACATTTCACACCTGCTAAATTCCAGAAGAAAAGTGCTGTAATTGTAACTGCTCCTTCTCATTAACTATTGCCTTCAGGACAAAGGGAGAAAAACTTTCAAGAATGTAAAGTCTTGACCCATAAAGAAAGAATAAAAAAAAGAAAAAAAGTGCAAGGTGTAGCAATATTACAGTGACATACTGTCAGAAATCACATCTCTAGTATGGCAGCTAAATATGCTGGTGACTTTGTTATTACAAGGAAAGGAAGCCCTGGAAACATCCTGCTGAGGGCGGTGATCAGGGATCAGATCTTGGCCTGAGAGCACTGATAGAGCATTCAAGATTATGTTTACGATGGTGGCCTTGGAATGACACGACATTTTCCTTCCTAGAAAAGTCCGCTTCTTTTTGTGTCTTATTTTTGACACTCAAGAGTGTTGTACAATAGTCAGTAATACTGTCACTTGTGGTTTTTTACTCTGCTATTACCTGGAGGTTCAGCAGCAGACTATGACTGGACATAAGAGCGCATTCATGACAGCCTACCCAGCAGCACGGCAAACCAAACCAGAGCTGTTTGCATTATAGGTTTTATTTATTTATTTATTTACTATAGGTTTTAAAACACTTGTTCTAACTAGTACTGGGAGCCTTTTAAAGGAAAAAATAAACAAGGAAGACTTTGCTTCTCTAAAAACAAAATCAAGGAAAGGCTGGGGATGAAATGTTACTCTGATATGAGCATTTCAAATGTTTCATTTAGAAAGCATCAAAACACACCATTTTCCCCAGAGGAAACTGTTTGATGCCTCTGTAGAAACTTGGGAGGTGCCAGTGAAGTGCCAGGGTTAGCTGAGTGCTGACCAGGAGAAGCCAGGGCAGCCCTGGGGGAGCAGCCAGCCGGCGGGGCAGGCAGCTCTGTCCCTGCTGCCCCTCGCACACCGGCACACCTGTACACACAGCAGCCGGCCGCCACCTGTGCACAGCCTCCCAGTTGTCTCCAGAGCCCTTGGAACCCTCCCACCCAGTCTTGGCTTTCATAGTGGTGCATGTTTTCCTGGCCCAAGGTGCCCGTGTCCTCAGGATGCTTTCATGAAAGCTCTTGTAGGAAGGCTACAGCTGTTTGCTTTCAAGCACTACTTTTATCCTGTGACTGACCCTGCACCAAGACATAGCCATCTCCACTGGCTGAAAGTTCAGCACATGCTGAAGTACCCGTAAGTAGTGAACCTCAGTCTCCTCAGGTGTTTAGAGGGTTTTTTATCAAGCACCAACAGGGAGGACAGCTGGTGTTTAGAAGTGACAGTTCTGGCCCACCAGGAGCTACCTCAGGCAACCTCCCATTCAAGCCCATACAATGCAGTACAGCAACTACTCACCTCAGGCTCACGCAAGAACTCCTGAGACCCAAATCTCCACACCCCATCACAAAAAGTGTTTGCATTTGTACAGATCTTTACACAATCAAAGAATTTTGCAGTCAGCAACTAATCTAGCTATGTCTCTTATCAGTTTATTCCTTTGCCCTTTTTAGGGGGTAGTTGTTTTCAAAGGTTTCATTTTTTTTTTAAGATATATTAAAGTGAAGAAGGGTTTGAGGCTTTTTATTGATGGAGGTGTTGTGGGTCTGTACAGAACTCCCTAAATCCTCCCATCGTGTGCTACCCTGCTTGGAGAGCTAGGTTCATCACTGTAAGGGGCAGCCAGAACTTAAAAGAAAAACAGAAATAAGATGCATCTCTCTTTCTTGTCGATTTCTTTCTTATTAAATCATCTAATGTGTTAAAGGGCAAAACACTCAGTAGCTGAATAATTAAAGATTGGTTAAAATCCCCCACGATCTTGATTTTTATGCTTTCTTAAAAAGTCCATGCAGCAGTAAGATCAGATGTTTGGGTCTCTCTACCAGTTCATATTGCTGAACACTGAGGTCTACCAGCCTGACAGCTGGGGAATGGGAGTGATTTGCTAAAGGGCAAAGGGAAAAAAAAAAAACCAACCACTTTGATCTGACAAAGGAGTATTTTATATCTGTTTCTCTCCTTCTCTTATCTCTTGTTATGCAAGGCAAAAAAGATCTTTCGTCAGGTCTCTTTTCCCTAGCAGCATTACCACGTTGTACCCTCAGGGGATTAGTACAGGGACAGCCTGCTGAAGAAGCAAGCCAGTGCTTTGACTCCACGTCATCTGAATTTACTTTGCTAGGGTGATCTAGAGCCTGGACCAGCAACCAGCTACCACATCCAGGCTTGCGACTGAAAATCCACGGCTTCCTGAAACACGAAAGGTCCCCACCATGGAGGAGGACAATGTTTGGGTTCAACCCCAATGTTCAGTCCTGAATGACAAGTGCCTTTAATGAGCCTGGAAGGCAGCATGGCCCATGTGGGTTCAAACGCCGGGCTGGGGGACTTGCACTGGCCACCCTCCCCACGCCGCCGGCCTGGCAGTCTGCACCGGCTGGTGCTCCTCAGGGCTCACCTCCTCAGGCAGGCAGCCGCTGCTCAGCACAGGCCTCAGAGGGACTGCAGACGGGGGATTTCTACCCTCGCCCCAAATGGGAACAGCTCTGAGGCTGCATGGGAAGAGGTGCAGGACTACAGGGGCATGATGCAGGCAGGGTTAGGCAGCAGAGCACTGGCGGCAGGTCTTTGAAATGCATCAGCACATCACCTCCACCCGGCTGCGGCTGCCTCCCCCAGGCTCTGTCACTGCCTCGGTGCTGTAGCTATGAGTGGCGTGTAGAAAAGGGGACAGGATTTGGTATAAAGGAAAGAGCAGAGAAGAACAACAGCAGGTCCCTTCCCTTAAATGTCTTGCTGCTGCTGAGGCTGGGGGAGCTCAAACAGGGCAAGACGCTGCCTTGTTCCACCCACAGCAGGGGAGAGGGTGGCGGGCATCATGCTAACACATCCCAAGCCCTTAATATTTTCCAGAGAAACACTGAAGGTGGTGGTACTGCTGCTCTCAATGGCTCTCAGTAGGCGGGAATGAGATTATACATGAATCTCCCCTCCCTCACCCTTCTGCTAAAGGCTTTGATTGATTTCCTGTAGGTGTTGGTGAAACCCTTGGCACCATAAAGCATCTGAGGTACTTGATTAGATATACAGCTGAGCTTAAAACATATTTTCTTTTTTTAAATTGGTGGATTTGTATGCGAGTCATGTTCTTTACAGCAGGGCTGTCTCCTTAAGGAAGAATAAGGCCTCAGGTAATGCCTTATTTAAGTAGAAAATGCTGCTCAATGGTATTTGCAGATGACCTCAGAGCAGCAGCCAATACAGCAGGTTGTTTTTCACCTTCACTTGGCTGCTGAGTTGTGGGTTGCATCTCCCCAGCTGCCCTCTTTCTCTGAATACACTGTTGGGTAGCTGTTTCCACGTCTTGCTAAAAAGAAGGGTCTCTTGTCTGAAGCGATAGTTTTGTCCCCTGCCCCACCCAAGCCTGAACAACTCTGTAACTCTGGAGCAGAAATAAAGCTGCATAAACTCTGCAGCACACAGGATCTAAATTCAGAACTGTATCTTCCAAACACAAGAATACACAGGTACTAAATTTTGTAACAATGAAGCTTCTGCTGTGTCTCCAAGTGAATGCAAAGCCATTTGCATTAAATTCAGCAGATAAAGAATACACCAGTCTAGTAAATGGCGTGTTATTATTTTTCATTATTCTGCTTTCCACAAGGAAGTTTCTGAACTTTTTGTGCTGTGCCCTCACTTCTGAAAATGCTGTAAATATTTGTATCTACTTTTACATTTTCTCAGGAGAGGGAGCTGGAGATTGTGGCTGGGTGGGTGAATCTCTAAGAGGTCAGGAATGGTTTGGGTTGTTGGCATTCAGGAAAAACTGCTGGGATTTCTTACATTGTGCCATCATTCGTTGTTGAAAAGATCATGCCCCGAGCTCCATGATGTACTAAGGGTAACCACCTCCTGGCTCCGCTGGGCTATTCATCTTTCCATTATTTCCCTCTTATAAACTAAGATCCTAAGAGCAATAAATAAGAACATCAGGCACTTGAGTGAAAAGTGACCAGAGAGAAAGAGTTAACATCGGTATTTACATGGATCAAGAGATGATCGGTCCGTGTAAACTGATGATTCAGGGAGACGGTACTGAATCAGGGCCATGCAGAAGGTCACCACTGCAACCCAGCTGGCTAACGCATCGCTCTCTGGACACACAGAATCTCCAGGCACACATTTCTCATAAATCTGCTCTAAATATATGGAATAGCCCCTAGTAATTTTCAGTGGAGGTTCCTGCGCTTCTGTGACTCACTTCCCCTGTAAAAGCTCAAGCTGCTGGAAGCTTGCATGGTTTTCCCCTTTCAGTGAGGTACCAGAGGAACCAGTGATTGCACCGGGGACTATAAGTGCACATAACTGCCAATGCAAGGATAATACAACACTGTTAATCATAAATTTTGTCACCCACTGTGCTGACACCCTTTTCAAGGGTTGAAGCTCTCCTTTGAGGCCCCTTTTGTACTTTGCCAGTGCCTCCTAACGCCACCCAGGCTCATCCCATTGTCTTCAGACTCCTCGTCCTGACTGATGGACACCACTGCTGTCCCGATGGCATTCTCCATTTTTCTGCTATCCTCTTTGCTGTTTGCTACCTTTACAGCTCAGTGACGCGCTTTTCTTCGCCGTGCGACTCCTCTCATGCACGCCCACTCCTCTACTTGCAATTAGCCCTGCATTTGAACAAAATTACCACTGAGAAAGCTGAGCTGCTGCAAAGTCTGTGACAGAGAGCGAACAAGGCACAAAGTCAGACTGAAATCCCCTGGCTCCATTGAAATTTAAACTCCCATTTTCATTCCTTTTGGTGAGCTCACTTTCTCTGGCAGAGGAACCAGCTCATTTCAGCTTTCCCAGAATCTTAAGGAGGCAATTTTGTTAGAATACATCACTAATTACGTTACTAAACAGCTGCCATATGTTATTTGCCACCTACAAATCCCAAAGATTTGCTTCCAGTTTGAGAGTTACACCTTTCTGCTTTACCTTTCGCACAGGGAAGGCATCTACCTGAAGCCTCCCAGAACTTTCCGTGTCAGTAAATCCTCCACCAAAACAGAGAGTATCCCTGGCCTCTGGGAAATGGTCTCTAGCTAGATAAAACAGGCCCTGATGCACAAATCTCTGGGTTGTGGGGTTTTTTTCTTTGCCTTCTTGACCCTGTTGCATGTATATTGGGAACAGAGAAGCTCATCTGCCACAAGCTAACTAGTAAGTGATATAATCCCGGGACTAACAAAGCATTTTGTAATCTTCCTATGCCACAGCATGTTGTCTGTGCCATGTCTAACTAATAGGTCTATCAAAACCCGCCTGGTCCTGCAATGGTTTCACTGGTAGGCAGTGCAGCAGACAGATGTCTGCTGATCCCTCGGGGACGGGAGGACTCCCGTGGCAAGCTCTCGAGCTTCTAGGCTATCTGTCGGCCCAAGTGTGCTAATGGGCAGGCAGAGGCAGGGAACATAACCCGGCCACAGGGTCCAACAGCCTGGCTGGGCTTGTAAACCCCAGGGAACAGTTAGGAGAAAGACAGAAGGGATCTCCCTATATTTAAGGTGAAAAAGCAGAAGGATGGAAGGAGAGTGGACGTGGGTTTTAGCTGTGTTGGAGGGGAGGGGAGAGAAGAAACCCTCCAAAGAAGTAGCTGTTGGTTTCTCAGTGCAAGGCTTAAATCCATCTTTGCTGCTGTTCAGGTTAATCATTAGAGTCCAAACTGCACGAGAGGGAGACATATCCAAATGTATGATGCAAAGAACCAGGAATTACAATAATTTTTTACACTGTTTGGATGGATAGCAGGCAGACTAAGCTAGGTATTTCCTTTCCCCCCAGACTACAAGCTAAAAGGAACAAAATGGTGAAATCAATGAAAGGTTTACAAGGAGATGGTGTCTCCACAGTTGTGTGCTGCGTATGAGGTCACCCCTGCACAGGTATGGGGGGGGCCACGGTGGCATGGAAAGTCAGCTCCTGGTAAGAAAATGCTACAAGTCACATCCCTGATTACTGAGAAAAGTAAGAAACAACACAGTGTTTAAGCCTGGCACAGTACAGCAGGCAGGAGGTGCAATAAGATGCAGTTCAGGTCTACATGGAAGCCAGCTGCTAATCATCTGCTCTGGGTAATATCGAGCAGATTTCCCAGTTAAAGCCCAAATAGAAACCTGTGTCATCTCCTATGCCACGTTATGGCAAAATCAAGGCCTGACTGGGCATGTGAGTAGACCTGTGCATATATATATATGTACACATATACATATACACATGTGTATATTAATGCTTTCCATGAGTGAAGAAAAGTTTAAGCAAGCTGAAGAAAAGCTGGGGGCTTTTTGTGAGTGCCTGGCCTTTGCAACCCTTCTCTCTGTTATTTCTTCCCTTTGCTTGCCCTTTCCTGATTCGTGTAATCCTCCATCCTTTCTGGCCCTGTGTACCTGAAAGTGCAGGATTTTTCCCAAAGTCTCGAGTCAAAAAAGGGAGGAGCAGTGTTTAAAAACGAGCTTTGGTCCATGTGTTTAGGGAAACATTAGTGGCTGGAGGATCAGAGAACAAGTATTACATTTGCATTTTATACCATTCTTTCCTCTAAAGACGAAGCATTTTGGGGTTACCAGGATAGTTGTACACGGTTTCTATTCTCTCCTATTACGTAAACCTGCAGGCAAAAAAGATATTCCCTAGAGAGGGCGTTCACTGAAAGCACCAACACGACAGAGCTCTGCAATACGCTGGAGTTTTCCACCCAGTGGTATGAGGCTGCCTCTCCTCTCACGTGCATGAGCATAAATTGGTTTCTTGAAACAAAGTGAACTGTGCAGGCAAGTGGAAAACTCATCTCCCATAGGACAGATTTCCGGAGGTATTTCAGGCGTTTTCTACTACAACCAAGTTCAATCAGAAGCAGTTAGGTACCATAACCGCCTTTAAAAGATCTAACCCTGGCCTTTGTAAGGCCTGAGAGTTGCTAAACCTTTGCTGCAGCACCAAAGGTCTAATTCTTTTTGTGAACTATTTATGGCACTAGTGGTTTTCTTTTTGGATCAGTGGATCCCTGCGAATGTCTTTTCCTCTGAGGTCACCTTTCTGGTGACATGTGAATGACAAGCTGCCTACACTTCGTCACGGCCTTGTGAGCCACCACTGCCCTGCAGGCTGCAGTTTGTGAGCTGGCAGGCTGAAGCATGTTCAACCTCCATGGGACACTTGAGCTGGTCTTACTAGAAGTCTCACGCCCCCATCAGTCACCTCTCTTCAGCTTTCCACGCAACTGGAATTGCTTTTTAAAAACAGCTGACACTAAACTCGGCATTAGAAAAAAATCGATCCTCGAGGTTTCTCCCTGCAGACCTGCACTGTTGTGCTGACAGTAACATTTAGGCATTTTCAACATTCACTTAGCAATGAAGTACAGGTGCCAGCAAATGGGTTAATATGTTAGTGAGAAGGGAAAACACAGAGGGAATAATTAGCTCGCTCTGTTCGTGCTGCCTCTTGACAGCGCTTACACACTTCGAATGAGCATCAGGAGAAGCTCCCCGTTTGCTCCCAGCCCTGCTGTTTCATGAGATTATATTGGTGGGCTGTGATTTCAGAGAGGGCATAAGAACGAAGATGAAATAACTCCAAAGCTTCCCAAAGTAACAGGGAACTCTGATCAGCGGCAGAACTTTTTGGCAGCAGTGGTATTTGGACACGGTACTCTACTCATTAAGTCGCCTATGAAAGCATCAGTTTAACCTTCATCTGCCGAACAGATTTTAGTGACTCTTTGGGAGAATTTTAACAACATGAAATAGGATGTCCTGACATTTTTCTGTACCACACATTGATATAAGTGCTGTTTAATTTTAACACAAGCTACCGATGTTGAAGTGAAATAAACACAGCAATTACATTTTGATGGTATGCTTCCCCTCAGTCCCCGCAGTTGAGAAACAATGAAAAACTTTGCATATTTATGAGGTAAGCTGGGAGTTGAAGCAAACTGGGTAAACTGCTATACGTCTGGGGATGCTGTGACTTTTAAATAGGACAAGGAGGTCCCTACGGATACATCTCGCAAGCAATATATGGAAGTAGTTACTCCTTCAGGAAAGTATTTTTTTCACAAACCTAAGCTCTTAGGGCACACGAAGTTGTGAAAGGTTAAGTGACAAACGATATGGACCCAGCGAGATTACTCACCAGTCAGAATCAAGCCACAGCCACGCTTGCACAACAGCAATGCCTGTCAAGGTTGTGGGCTTGATACCTGAAAGCAAGCCTGAAGGGAAGGGGTATGTATTCCTGATAAGCAACACCCACCGAGAAAATGAACTTTACTTCAGTCTACATCCCAAGTTTGCTTATTTATATGAAAATGTAACACAGAGAGTGACATTTTCAAAAGCACTTGCATCACTTAGGAATTGCAATCCTACTTTCAACATGAAAGAAACATGGTAAATTAGTGTGGGTGGGGGCCAGATTAATTTAATAGCCAGCTCAGTTACCTCTGTAATGCACTGCGGTCTGTTGGGGAAGCACCTCCCGAGGCATTTATGAAAGGGGCCTGAAATACTTCTGAAAACATTATCCCAGAAGATGTCATATTTATTCAGATATTCAGATTTATTATTGGATTTATAATTGCACATGTTATGATAGCTGCACTGATTAGATTCCAGACTAATTAATCTGCACCCTGATTTACATGTTATTATGTAGGGCACGACGCTGCCAAATATGAAGCACCCCCCGTCAGCTGCTGAATGCCCATCACACCAGCACGGTCTGTAAGCACCACACAGAGTTCAAGGTACCTTTGAGAACAAAAGCTATTACCGTGACGAGAGAAATGCAAAACCACGCGGCTTTTCTAGACTTTACTTATGTTGTCAGATGTCATAATGAACTTGTGAACACGTATGCACCTTAACATAAAGCTCTCTCTCAAAACTGGCACAAGAGCCGTCACAGAAGAAAGGTCCGTTCCCCATCCATTGGGCAGAATGTGTTTGCACACAAAAGAAACAAGAGAAAGGAAATGAACATCAGCCCTGACAGACAGTGGTTACGCAAAGGCAAAACTGAAAATTTGCTGGCTTATTTCCTTTATTAAGCCCAAAATAACACCTTCAAAAAATCCTGACTTCATGAATAAATCCAATGCCTTCATTAAAGAAACATTTACTGCCATTTTCTATACTTTATTTTAAGGCATACAGAAAAATATTTAACAAATGTGTATGCAATTAAATGCCGGGGACTGCTAATTACAGCCCTTCTGAATGCCTCTGCAAAACAAAGATACTCAATACAATATGTTAGAAAGGGTGGGGAAAAGAAAGAGAGGAAGCTGAAGACGATCTAATTCATGTTAGCACAGATATATGTTGGCCTTTGGCTACGAGCAGCAAATAAGCCATCAGCGTAAGCCCAAATGGCAGCCAAAGGACATTTTAGAGTCACATCTTTGCTTCTGCTTCTCTAATTCATTTCCAAAACATTTCACCTCTAACTAATTATGGAATTTAATGACAGAATGTAAAGGACTGGCTGGGGTTGCAGGCCATTCCAACAAGGCTTTAATGACACATCCTTCAGGTTGCACAATCTTTATGTACTTAGCAGTGATTTATCAGCCCTGGCAGAGGCAGGTACTTCAAAGGCAACCTTATATAAAAAATAAATTCTGCCTTTGCCAAGCGTTGGAAAGAGCACTAAATTAAATTTAAAAATCAATTCCTACAGACAAGAGAGTCATAAAAACTCAGTGGGTTTGTCTATGTGGCCAACAGGCAAAAATTTATGACAGTACAGTTTTGTAATCAATAATAGCAATACAGTGTATGTTTTTGATTGGAAAAAATTAAAGATGCCAAAACAACATTGCTAAATATTTAGGCTGATTTGTGACAGTCCCATTGAGCAGAAACACAAAACATGCATTTTGATGAATTTCCAACTAGTTTATGTCATACTATACTTTTTATTTTTCAAAAAAGAATATTAAAACTATTATAAGCTTTGTCACCTGCTGTAAGGCAGAATGATGTAATTTTATTCACTGCGCATTTCCTGTTTGTGAGGCAAAAAAGCATAATTTACTTCTTTATAAAAGGGAAATATATATATCTATATATATATAATTTTATTGGTATTAACATAATGCAATACCATACATTGAGCAAACAGAAAGAAAACATTTCAAAATACATTTTTTAAAAGTATCTCCCCATAAGATAGTATGAAATATCAAGTAATTAGCATTAACATTATTACAATACACCCTTAGCCAAATATATTAAGGAAAATCCACATTCTAACCACAGAGATAGAGGCAAACATCAACCCATAGGGGACCCAGAACATAATGATAAATACAATATCTGAATCTACTTTGAGTGACATCCAGACAAATACTGGCCCCAAAACAGCCCTCTGGAGTCTGGGTGTTTATACAGAGAATACTTTGTGCCTGCTGGGCCAGGCAGCATCACTCACATGTTTAAGTCCTAGAAGATAAAGAGGAACTGAAGAGTTTATTTGCAGAGTCTAATAAATCTCAGCGTGAGGTATCTTCTCCGTCATCATCCAAACGAGTGCCAGTGTACCCTCTGGTAATTCATTACAAATCATTAGATAAATGGAAGTCTCTGAAAGGTCTGTACATACCTCCACTTCACAGAATACACTTAGTTTAGCATGACACAGTAAGGTGACTTCCTTCACTAATGTGAAGCACACTTAAAAGATATGACTCTGGTTGGTTGGCCTGAACAGGTTCACTGAAGTTCAGTAC
>VYZW01032298.1:125394-163464 GCA_013401315.1 Balaeniceps rex
CGGATGGATACTTATCGACACTACAACTTATGAAACTCATGAGACTTGCAAACATTTTGAAAAATAAACCCACTGCCATCCACATACAAAAATGAATGTGACCCTATGAAAATAATGAAGTGAACTTACTGCATTTATCAACCAAATTATGTTTGTATTATGAGAAGAGCTTTACGGCAAATGACTTCCCCAGAGAGGTTACAGAAACAAAACTGCCTGCTATAAATCTGCGTGTATTTCTTCAGCTAATGTGGTCACGTAAGATGTGAGGAATCTTATGTCCGAGCAAACCTGTAGCACTGGGAGGTACTTTACCCATTGAAAGTCACGGTGACAGAATGCATCAGGGCTGGGACCAACCCGCCAGGCAAGAGCAAAGGGATGCTCTGCAGGCCTTTCTGGACATGCCAACATGTCTCAAAAAACAATAAAAATGTAAGAAAAGGGGAGGAAAAAGTTCTCATCCAAGAGAAATGTTTGAGAGTCACAGTTAATAAGGTCTCAAAATGGCTCTCACACAAGAAGTCCTATGTAAGGAAAGGGGCATGGAAGGTGAATCAACTATTTCTTTTTCTCTTTGAGGCCTATTTATAAATAATGAAGGCATACCAGCAGTCACTAATGAGAGGCAATTTAAGTTAGGGTTTTCACTTTCATGTGTTTTTTAATAAAATGCATAACATTTTACCACTGCCACTTGAGAGTACGCTTTCTTGTGAATGTTCACATTATCTATTTTGCCTAAACAGACTACAAGATGCCTGATTACTAAACGGTATGTTTATGGTAAACTTGCTTTTCAGAGAAGGGGTAGGTTGAATACCAGCAGGTTAACAAACTTACTTTTGAAATGAGTACTTAGGTTTTAGAAAAGGAAATTTTGGACTACCCGTCTATAGTGACAATCAGCAAAACTGTAACCGCCTTTTGAATCTCTATCCTTTCCTTCATTTGTATCCCTTTTTGTGTACATATTTCTACATCTGTCTATATATTCATGAGAGATACAGAAGAACTTTGACTAGAAGCTCTTACTTGTTATCTAGTCCAATAGTGAAGCATGTCTAGTTATATATTCCCCTAAAGGTAAATACTATGTGTGAGTAAACAGGCTCTGAACAAGAATGAATGCAAACACTGGGAAAAAGAAATCCCTCCCCATGTACCACAAACTGCTACCTGGCTGCTTCTGTTATAAGTCCAGTGGCAGATACATCTCCATCCTTACTAGGGAAATGGCTCAATGCTGTTTGACACAGAGTCCTTGGCATGAATGCTGGCAGACCTACAAACTTGTCCATTGCTCAACGGTGGGAAGCGCCTACCATCTTCAGGACTGCTCAGGTCTCAGGCAGATGCCATGCAGAGATGAAAAGGGGCTGGTATAGAGCCTGGCAATGAGAGCGCCTGAGGAAAGAGGGTTTCGATGACACATCCAGTGCAGCCCCCTGACACTATACTCCAAAGCAGAATGTCTGCAAGTAATCCTGTAAGAAGCCAGTTAGATGTAGCAGCAGTAGGAGGAGTCGCTCACTACTCCTCTGGAGACTGAGTTACTGCAGTAAAGGGCACTAAATCAAACAATGATAATACAGGAATATGCTATCTACAAATAGCAAGTTCCAGCTTTTCCAACATCACAGTATATACTTTAGTGTCCCTCATGTCCTCACTGAGCTAAACAAAGGAACACCGAGAGTACAAATGTTATATGAGAAAGCACCACAATGACGAAGGGGGATGGGAAGGACAGATGGTGGTGTCAGACCACGTATAACCTCCAGTATCTGCTCCTCTACACGTGCTGCACTCAGCCCCATGAGAACAAGGCACGGGGAAATTACAGAGCTCTGATCGGCAGGCGTTTTTCCTCCCACTTACCACAGTATTTTTAAACATGCAAATGTATCCCAGCTCTGCCAGTAGGCACTTCATGTACTACATAACTACAGTTATTGCTAAATAACCCTCTAAAGTACTAAAGAACTAAATAAACTCCCCCAAACAAACAAGTAAGCAAGAACCCCATCAGAGTTACACAAAAAAGCACCTGGAGAACTGAAAATTCATAGTTAAGGTTGTCTTATACACTCCAGCACAACACCACTAACATATTTATTAATACACAGAATAACACTATTCTCTGTTATCATCCTGTCTTAAGCTGTGCATATGTACACTGAATCTTACCTAGCTCACCTCATGCACAGGGAAGCATACCTGTAAGTGCTAGAAACTCATTATGCTTTTTGTCAGACCCTTGCTTAGCCTTGCAGCTGTAGTGCCTGACGCTGCTCTGTCCCTTGGTGTAAATGCATCGCGCTGGCGGTGCGTGCTGCAACAACCTTCATTCAAAGCATTCCTACTGCTCCGTGAAAGCCACCTCTGATAAGAACAGCCATGGTCTTGGAAGCCTGTGGACACAGACTTCTTAAGCATTTCTAACCCTTCTTTCTGCACTACCTTCTGCTAAAGTAATACATTACACAGGGATGTCAAAAAAGAAGTTTACATATCTAATGAAGGAGTGTCACCCACCCATAAGGACCCAATTTTTGGCTCCTCTCTGGTATGTGGATTTTGTTTTTTAACATAGCACATTAAATTGTCAAACTACTAATTCTTATTATATTACTATATTATATTCTTCCTAATTCTTACTTATTCTGCTCATATTATGTCCCTCCATATTAGATATAGCTCATGATTATTCTTGTGCTGTACAGGTGTCTCTCTAATATCTGTAAAGCTCCCCCCTTTAGCTCATTACCGGGGTCTTACTGGAGTGATGGTTTGCAACTCTAAGACAGAGCAGTTTGAGTTGTGGCTCTGTCAGAAATCTGCAGTTATTTTTCCAGAGTAGTTTGTTTCATAACCACTGTAAACCAATACAAAGAGTTGCTCCCAGACAGAGGAGGCCCTCTAATTTGGGACATAAACACTGAGACACAGTTGAATAACCATGGTCAGAAAAAAAAAAAAAGCAACTGGCTGAACTTCTTATAGTTTTATATACATACAGAGGGTGCAAGATGTAATCAGGACTTTAGCATCCCACTGGGCAATTTATGAATTCTGAGAATGTTATTCAAATTTCTGCATATTGGCACTCTAATTGCTAGATTACACTGAAACTAAGTCATATATATCTATGGGACAAGCCTCACCCAGGAGAAGTTGACGTTGCACCCAAAAGACAAGCACATGAGGTACACATCTAACAGCGAGGTTCCTTTCAATTTAATTCTTAGCCAGGCTGTGATTGTAATGGCATATAAAGCTCAATTTAATCTACCAAACCTCCTGCATGGTTTATACTGAGAACTGCTTGAAAAGATGTGTCTTTATTTCCTGACCACAAAGCAGGAACTGTAGTTCCAGTTTGTTGCCCTGTGCAACAGTTTTGTGATACAGCACAGAAATGGGAGTTGTGTTTCCCGAATAATGCTTTGGACTCCAATCCTGGAAAAAAAAGTAATGTACTAATTTTTTGCATTTGTATCACTAAACTTTTTAATAAGGAATATTTAAGGAGAATTGGTCCTATTATCATAACAGACTATTCTCTGTATCACTGTTATCAGCAGCATATTTCTGGGAATTTTTATACATTAACTCGTTTGTTGCTTTAAAAGCAAACAGAAATGTACGGAATTAATTATGACATCTCGAATTTAAATTTACACAAACAAGTTTCTAACTTCAACCAGTAGAAACCACTTTAGATAAAGAACACTTTAATAGCCCATCATCAAGTAACATAATTGCTCTTTCTGGTGGTGCCTTCCATACTGACAACAAAAATACCGATACACTGACAAAATCACTTGCATGACTAAATAACGTACGGCCAGACTGCCATCTCCCCACTGCCTGCCTACATCCAAGGGCAGAGAACTGAGATGCTACCCCTGCCACAGCTGCTGACAACTGCAGCAACTTTCCATCCTGGCCAAGGATCTCTTCTCTGAGTGGGTCAATGAAAAAGACAGATCAAATAAACATTAAGTTACTGATATCAGACTGCATGGTTAAGGTAAAATTTGCAGACTGAGCAAAAAGCGGCATCTTCCTCTTCATGCCCTGTTCTGCTGAAGCTCTTGAGCAGCTTTTGCGAAAAGGTACAAGGCACATATAACAAAGGTATCCCCCTTCTCTCTCCTCAGGTACTAGCACGTGCTTGATCTGTCAATCCGACTTGCCTTGACTGTTCCCAGGCAAGTCGTATCGTTCTGCTCCAACTCTGTTTTTGATTTAGTCAGGTCTCTTCCAGGCTCGAGGAGGACCACATTTAGCAACACAAATGCTATCAGACCTGAACCCCCTCCCTCAGATCATCAGACTGAAATACACCACACAAAATTAGCATATAAAGAAACTGCTTTTAGAAACCTTGCTTCTAATTAATTTGGTTTCCGTAAAAATAAGGCAGAAATCTCCTTCCCTGTTTTAAAACAATGATTCAGCTGCTTTCTCAGGTGCCTAGAGTGTCCTGAAAGCCCATCAGACCAATACAGCAGTGAGCTCCTTGTTTTGCTGCAGTGAATTAATTACCTACTTGGGAATATAAAATGAAGAATTAATGATGAAATGTTTCACACCTGGTAGATACTGAAAGCATATATTTTTGTCTGGTGAATTTAACTTATTTTTTATGAGAATAATCGTCTCTATATAAAAAGCCTGCACAGAAAGGTTTTATGTGAGGTATCCTGGCAAGCCAAACAATTCTACATTTTTTGCTTATAATTGCTTGTATATTTTTAACATGCAAGAGCTGTTTTCAGAGGTGCTCCAATTTTTTTGTAAAACGTATATCCTAAGCCTATCATATGCCAAACAATGCCCTCACCAGTGTAGTAAGAGAAAATCTGAGTTGCACAGGGATTTCATTAGGCTAGAGGCTTCTCTTACAGGAGTCAAATGCTGAAAATGTCAGAAGTTCCCCAGTGTATTTCAACTTTAAAGATACCAACAAACAACAAATTTTAAATTATTTCAAATCCCTGAACATGCTAGAGTGAATATGATCTCTTTAATTGGATAGTATCTCTTCAAGTGTGCTAAGAAAGTACTTCTACACACAATTTAGGAGGGGAAAAAACCAGCAAACTAATCAAAGGAGTCTTTTTTCATATCACCTTATGTATTCAATCTCTTGGTTAAACACTCATTCAGAAAACCACATGGCAGCCATTCATGGAAAGGGATGGTAAAAGGCATTTGTCAGACTGGGCAGGAAGCCCAGACAAAACTTAAGGATGACATGCCAGGGTTTCATGGCCACATGATGCCCAGCCATGGAGGAGCCGTTAGCCCTCCTGCTCAACCTTCCTCCGAAATCCAGGCACCCATCAAAGGCCCTCTTGGGGAGAGAGGATGTGGTGCACTCAGCGGTTTTCAAGGGAAGATCCTGATTAAGTTCTTGGTGCCCTGGGGATAATAACCACGAAGGAGTTACTCCTACGATTCCACCAATTCCCTCCACCAATTCCTCAGGTTTTTACCCTCAATGATCTTTGTACAAAGGTACAAAGACTTCGGTGTGAAAATTCATTGCTTCTCATTAGCCTCCTCCTCCCTAATTCATCCCCAAGCATCTCTGAAACACAAAAATGCTTCTGTCACACATGTTGTGTTTGACAAGGTGCAGCTTCCATACTTCTGTATGACAGTATTGTTTCACAGGAGAAATAATCCTGTGTTGAACAGACTACAGCACCAATACCTGGTTTGGGCACTGGTTCTCTTCTCCTGCATGTCTGACTCCTTCCCAGTGCAGGAGGGCAAAGCCCTGCTCCTGCCTCAGCACCCCATCCTGAGGGGCCAAAGGCAATACTCCCAAGCTCAGTGGAGACCTGTGGTCCTCCCAGGTTGATGGAGCAGCACACAGGGCCCACCAGCATGGCCACATTGGCACCCAGGTACCAATTTCACTCCACAAAACCTTTTGAGATGTCAGAAGTGTTCTTTTTCAGGAGAATGAAAATAGGATCTTGGCAGCTTTCAACTGGAAATGAGAGAGCACGACTGTACTTGCTAGCTCTTGCTACCCCATCTGGGGGGTAGCAAGATCAAAACCAGGAAAAAATCTTTTAGTTTCCTCAAAGTTAACCATATCAAGGAAAAGAGAAGACTGATGAAAGTGAGGGGAGCCCTTCCCCAAAGGACTGCCCCAGCTCCGTGAGCAGCCGGGTAGCAGGGGTACTTCTGGTATGAGATGGTGGCTGGGCAGGCTGAGCCCATCTCTTCGGTGAGGAAGAGGAGCGGGAGGAAAGCTGGTACTGGGTGGGTAGGCAGCCAGATCCAGCAGACAGAGCAGAGCACCCACAGCGGCTCCACCACTGCCACTTTACCTCAGCATTGCTGTAGCAATCTGCCGGGAAGTGGGGGATGCATTTCAGACATAATTAGTATTAAAAGACCCCTTTGATCTGGGTATTGGAATAAGGGCTCAGCCTGCCACTCCAGCGGCCTCCAGGCGAGCAAGCTGTGCTGTGTCAGTGCCCTGAGCCACCAGGTGCTCGGCCCTTGGTCCTGCCAAGGGCCATGGAAAGGGTATCGAGAGGCTCGAAGAGAATGTCCCTCACTGTCACCACAATTGTTGGCTGTTGTGTGCAAGGGAATCCTGCTCAGCAAAGGGACTGGGGGGAATGGATCGAAACACCCTCTGACGCTGCGGGGAGGGTTACCTATAAAAACAGCCGCCCTTGGAAACTGCCAGGTAAGAGTGCTGTCCCCTCAGAGGGAGCCAAAGGAGGCTTGTCCTGAGGGGTTTCTGCTTTCCAAGTGTCTTCTGTCTGACCAGTTATGTGCATGGTCACTCCTCCCCTGGGCAAGCTCTAGCATGACCCAGAGCTGCTCTGCAGTGGAAATATTCGCAGCAATTTGCTGCTCACTCCTGCTTCAGTTTGTTTAAGCGCGTTTCATCAAAATATCAACACTAAACAAAGAAAATATTAGCATCTCTACAGCCTGAAAAACACTGAATATCATGCAACTGAGCTCTGTTCTTATCCCACCATAGCAACGTCCCTCCTCATTGATTCCTCAAGCTGCTCAGTTAGCTATGTCCTCCGCTAATTTCTTTTGGTAACTAAATTGTCTTTTTTAGTTTCCTTCTCCTCTGCAGTCTTGTACATGAACAAGCATTACATACCCTTTTTATGCATCACTGACATCAAAACTATACCTTTATTTTTTTTCCTATAAGGCAGAACCATCTTACACCAAACAGTTCCCATTAGTTCTCTTCTTGGATTGCAAAGCCATGATTGCAGAGTATTCGTTAAAAAAATCAAACCAACTTCCACAAAAACAGAGAACTTGGGAGGTTTGGCTTCTACTTCTGAATAATTACAGAAAGTAGTGGAGTTAAAGCAGAAAAAAATAAAATGAGATAGTGTAAATCCCTGAAGTGTCACATACTGAAGGTTGTGTACTGCTCTGGCCTTCTCACCTCAAAAAGCAGTACGGAGAAAGGTAGAGATATGGGCAGCTAGGATTACTGGTGGTGTGAAGGGTTTTTCCTGCAAGGTGTGACTGCGCAGTTCAAGACTTGGTCACCCCTATAAACAAGGGAGATGTGATAGAGGTCTGTATCATTATGAGCACATATATGCACTTAGTAAAGAGAGAAAAGGTTGATCATTGTCTTTTCCAGTAACAGGAACATCTGAAAGTTTGGGTGTCAGGTTCAAAATTAACCAAAAGAGATGGTTTTCTCTCCAGCCTCTCTCCAGCTGAAACGTGCAACTCCTTGTTGCCACATGATACAGCTGAAAGTACATCTGAGTTAAAAACTGATAAAACTCTTTTGTGGTATAATGATCCATCAAGCGCTACAAGCAAGACACCTTCAACTCTTCCCTAGAAATACGTTTTTAGGCACTGTTCAAGGCAAGCTAACTGGGTTAGCTGGAACATGGGGCTCAATGCTCTTCAGTGCTCTTCAGTGCTCTTCAGTGCAATCACTTGCACTTGCAGGTTTTTTTTTTTTTTTAACGCAAATAGCTCAGAGTCTGAGATCTGATATAGAACTACACAAATCAATGTTTTGGACAATTTTTACTAAGCCCATATCTACTGTGCAGAATGGAAAAGTTAGACTGCAAGCTGAAATAGTAAAACCAACAAGCTTAGTGAGTTTTTAATTTTGCAAGGATTTGTTTTTCAGAAGAAAGTAAACATCCCTCTTAAAGAAGCTGTGTATCTGATGGCAATAAGCTTACTAATTTTCCTGTACAACATCAGGACTTGCTACCAGTACGACCAGATATTCCAAAGAGGCTTTACAGCATTAGACTTGTCACTGATGCTGTCATAATTTGCAGTGACTTGAATTTATGTTCATCTTCCTAAATGTTTTTTATTCCAGAAATATAGGTGGAGAGGTTCTGGAGAAATTATCCTGGTGCAACGACATGGAATTAGGCTATAAATTTATCTTTGATTTATGTTGTATCTTTCATAACTAGGGTAAAAGAAGCACAGAAAACAAGATTGCTTCTGGAAAAGAGATCCAAGGAAAATAATTTCAAAATACATGAAGATCATACTAACTTTTATAGTGTCCTTGCTTTTATCTGATATAGTAAAGATTTTACTGTGGTTACAGAGTAACCACGAAGTTCAGTTTATATTATAGGATACATCTATTCAACAAACCTGTGGAAAAATAAGAACTTTCTGAATTTAAGTTTTCTATAAGAAAGTACACAGGAAGGTAGGAATGGGCAAGAATTTATCTGTTCTGGTTACATTATGGTGCGATAGGCACCATATCAGCACAACTGCTGGTGATGAAAAAAATGTTGGTGACCATGATTTACACACTTCTCTGTGAACTATGAAATACAGCAAGCACATAGTCACCTTAATCTGAAGGTTTTTAAAACAACCCCTTAGCAGGTGTGTGCAGAAACCCTGGGGGGATTTCAGAACTGGAAATCCACAGTTACATGCCTAAGTGCAGACAACAACCTCCCTGCTCAGCCTGGAACTACTTCAACCATTATATTTGCCTTGGAAGGAGGAGACAGACATTAATAAAACCCAGGAGGAACAGAGATGAAGATCTGACTATATACTTTTGGTCATTAATAACAGTGCTAGCTATGGCAACCGCTAAAGATGAGTAACAGCAGACTGAAGAAATGCAAAACATGCAAGGGCAAAATAAAGAAACAGGCTCATGACTTCGTCTTTTAAAATATCTATTCCATTTCAATATGATACAACCGAGTAAGTCATCTGAAGAAAAAGTCTCACCAGAGGCCTCTGCTAATACTTTTGGAAGACATGAGCTAAGGGGACACTATGAAAAGGTTTTATTTGTCAAAAATAACTGTCACTTCAGCTAATTATGGACAGAGATATTACAGGGTCTCCAACATAACCATGAGGTTATGCCAGATTCTCCTCCTTGGAGGACAACTTGGGCTGAGGAAACATTTCTGTGCACTGGCACGGTCTGCCAGAATGTGGCCCCAGCATAAAATACATCCACTTGGCTCACCTGCGCAGCATGCTAAATTGTGTAATTCTGTGAAACAAAGACAAAGGCAGCATGGGTGCATTTACAGTAGGTTATCCTGTAAGAGAAATGTGTCACTATCAAAATAAAATGCTTTTAAAACAGTTTTTCTAACTGGGGGGAAGATTTATAACACCATCATCCTCAATTGTGGCACAGAGCATAAAGGCTGATGGGATTTTCATTTGAAAAACCAATCACAACTCAAGGAAACTTGTTCCACAGCTTATCCTCACTGTTACAGATTTATGTCCTATTTCTAGTCTTCTGACTTTTCCTTCCATCTCACCCCACTAGATTTTGCCATATCTTCCCCAGCTACCCTGATCTTTCCTGCTCCCAACAAGCACTACAGATCATGGCCTGTAGAAAGTGTTTCCTTTCTTTTTACGCAGGTAAATTAAGCCTCCATGACCTTGGTGGGGTCTGCTTTCCTTTCCTTGTTCATTGGGTTTCTCTCAGCAACCTCCCACTCCCCATCATCCCGGGGAGCAGTGATGATCCCTGGCAGCTGTGGCAGAAGAGCCAAATCTAGGTGGAATATAAAATAACACCCCTCCACTCCTATTTTCCTCTGAGTAGAAAGACTCCAAAGACTACAGGTGTCACAGGCTTCCAAGGGACAGTGCTGGCTGCTCAGGGCCATCTGACCATGCCCTTGTCCTCCCAAATTCAACCTCCCCTGAAGTTCAGGAATAATGAAATCCATCAAGGACCCAAGTGCTATTTTCAAAACTGACTGAAGAGCCTAATTTTTACTTCAAGTGACTTCTGTACTCTCGCTATAAATCCCATAATCTTGTTTAGCCACAACACGTACAAGCTTAGGAAATTGGCCTTTAGGGATGGAGGAGAGCAAGCAGAAAGTGGCTGACATTTTTGAGTTTCATTAAATGTAAAAGTCATTTCCAAATTGTGAGTCTCCAAAGCAATCATTTTTTCACTTTCTGAAAACCCTGAAACACCCTTCCACCTTCTACCAATAGTTCAAAATTAATTGAACCAAGAATTTCAGCCATCCTTTAAACAAGTATTCCCAGGAAAACTAACACATATCCTCTTTTCCTCTTTTACTACGGAAACATTTTACACATATTTTATAGACTGTGCAAGACGTTCATAGAATCAAATTTCTCAACTTCTTAGAGTTTGCACAGATGCAAGGATAGCCTGTTTATGCTATAAGATTCATGATGGCCACTATAAGGTGGTCATATCTGCAGGCAGAACCTGCGAATTGAACTCAGAAGGTTAAAATGCAAAGTGAGCAGAGAATTTAGAAACTATCACTTTATTAATGCATAATGCACTATTGTTTAAAGTGCATTTTCTGTTTTTTATTTTATTTTTATTCCTCAGTCACACCATTTCATAAACCATTGCCAAAATTCTGAGATTTAAATTTTCGATGTGTTGGTATAAAAAAAAATGATGGTATGGTTAAATTATCCTAGTAAGTATTGCTAGATCCTGTGAGAATCACATAAAACTTTTGAGGCTACATTAGGAAATACGACATTAAATACCAAGACCATACAGTACCACTGGAGAAGGGAAGCATAGTCCTCAGTGGCAAAAAAATGTAAAAAAAAAAGCTAGTCTTGGAGAGCTTTAGTGGGAGTGTAAAATTTAAATGGGATTTTTCCTAGGTTTTTTACACAGCCAGAAATAAATAAATAAATACAAATACCCTCTTCCATCTTCTGAAACGACAGAAACCAGTTACTCTAGTTGTCCCTAAAGCCATTACATTGAAGTTAAAAATATAAATGTTTTACTGTAGAAGTATGTGCATGCATTTAGCTTGATTAAAAAAAAAAAGAAAATGTCTTGAAAATAAAATTTATTTTCTTAATTAAAAGTTGAAACCAAATGGCAGGGTATATTCTAGCAGGGAGGAAAGAAACAGAAGAATTCTCAGATTAATCAGCTTCAAGCTTTTTATAGATTAAGTATGATTTTCATATTAGATTTCAAGTGTTCACATTAGTACAGCAAACGTATCACTTCAATGCCAAATGTAGAGGCTATTAAAATACTGTTATGTGAATTCTAAAACAGATTTTGCTATTTTTACTACAGGAAGATACTCTCTAATTCACCAGTTCTCAAGCATTCTATAACGACCGCTTTGCACATATAGGAAACGCCATATTAGCTGCAAGGAGCCTACTGAGGTGGGCCTCTGGCATCGCCAAGCCCAGCCGGGGGCTGTATCAGGAGCCGTACCAGGAGCCTCCCCCAAGCCATCCCACCTCACTCGAAATCTGAGTTTCATTTAACCCAGAACTAAATGCACAACGATCCCCAGTTAAGTTTTATTACTTATTATCATTAGTCTTGCTGGGTAAAGCGATCAGGGTAAACTTCCTGTTCGTACCCTGTGGCTAGGCCTTGCAGTGCCACTGCCTGATCTCTGTCCAACCATGAATTTACAACCAGGAGAAATCTCCCAAGCGAGGTTTCCTTAATTTCACCTCCTCCTTGATGCCTGTAAATCTTCACATGATTAAATCAACATTTCAAAAACCAGCTGAAAAGTGGTTTTAAATCGAAGTTTTTTGGCACCCTCTCTCCTCTCTCTCTAATGGTGATAACAACTCAAATGCTTTTAAACAAATCAGTGGTGATATTTTATATTCCAAAAGGCCAAAGTTCATCCCTCTGGAATCCAGAAGAGAAGAAAGAATTAGCTGCTATTAGTTTGTGCCAGCAGTTCTCAAAATGTGGAGCCAGGAAACAACCATCCTACTTAAAATGCAGACATTTTCTTCATGTAAACACAATAAGATCCCACAGAGAAATTGTTTCACGCTTTGCCCATGAAATCATACTATTTAATAGCACCACTCTAGGTCCAGCGATGTGGGAGTGTTAACTATCATCAACAAGATCCAAGACTCGCAAACTGGGGCCACAAGAGGAGACAAACAATATTTATCTTCTAGCTTTTGAATGACTATTTTTAAAAACAAAGCTATAAACCTATTTTTTATTATTAATGAGAACTGAGATCCTTGCAAAATTGCCTGATTATAGGCTTTTTTTTAAAATAAAATACTATATTATTACATTTGTTTCATGAGAACTGGTAATGCTTGGTATCAAAAAACAACAGAAGAGCTTACAAATAAAACCCACACGGTTAGTATAAACTCTGAGCATTAAGGTCTTTTGAGGGACAGATGAAATCCCAAGTGAGAAAAGGATGAGCCTTCTGTTCCCCACCTATCTCCAGGTAACATCTTCCTTGGCTATTTAGATGCAGAATGGATGTGAGACATGGCACAATCTTTTCCTTCTAGAAGTTCAGCTCCCAGAAGTGAGCGACATTAGCCACCTCTGATATCCAAGGTGTCCTCTGATAGCAAAAGCCAAGCCCAGATGGAGGAGACATCAGAGACTCGCTGTTAACAGGGAAGGCTGCACTATGTGGGGTTCTCCTGAGGCTGCCCTGAGTCCAGAAACAGTCCCAGACTGCACTAGACCTGGACGGTGGAAGAGAATAAACTTATTAAAATACACATGCATGAAAGTGGGAGGAAATGTCTCCTAGACTGCTGGAGGACATTCTCAGAAGTTGGAATGATTTGCAGGGATGAAATCCCTTGCCACATTTCATATAACAATATGGTAGTTGCTATGCTAACAGACACAGAGCTTGGCAAACACCAGGTTAGTCTGTAAGGCTTTTTTTTTTGTCTAGTCAGGCTGTTAGTTTTACAAAATGTCATATTTGTTTGTTGGTTGGTTGGTTTTTGCCCAATTAATTAGACATTTTAAATCACCTGAGGTTTTTATTAACATGAGCTACTTAATGTGGGTATGTGAGAGACGCAGAAATAATCAGCTTAACTACGATTAGAAGAACAACCATTAAGCAGAAAAGCATCTGGGATACTGTACAGCACAAACTGAAATGTGAAGTACAGTATGGTTGCAAAACAGGTACTTATCGCAGTACAGTGCATAAAACGCCCAGGGCAAAGCCATCTTCCCGGGCTGAGCCAGGTGCGCTGCACCCAGTTTGGATGCTGCCATCCCAGAAGAGGTGGGAGGCAGCTGGAAAACCCAGGGAAGCTCAGCAAGAGGGGTCAGAAGCCTAGAAAACATTATATGTGAGAAAAACTAAATCAACCTTCATAACAACCTTTCAGCTTGAAAAAAGAGCTGCTGTAATGAAGCAGTTTTGTTTTCTATGCCATAATGGAAAGGAAATGCTAGGCTTAAATTGCAGACGGAACGATTCAATATCCATTAGGACAAAAAAAAAAAAAAATTCCTTTCCCATACAGCAAAAAGGAAAAGCACTGTCCGGAGGGAACGAGGAATGCCCACTGCTGGGGGTGTTTAAGGACAGATTTGGTAGGTATAGCGGCTCCAGATTTAGAGGGCAGAGCTATACTGGATAACCTTTGAATTCACTTCCAGCTCACAGGCTCCGAGAAATGCACAGCACACTTACAGCTTCACCAGAGCCTTTGAAGCGGCCAAGATTTTAGCCTACATATGCTGCCTTCCTGCAGTGGAAAGGTTTAGGAAACAAGTAAGGAGATTACAATGCTAAAACATAAGCATCTAGTGCCATTTTAGCTGTCAAAGAGTATCCAAGGAAGTTGCACAGGGCTGGCAGGTTGGACACAGGACCTACACGAGATCTGTGACCCTCTGGAGCAGCAGCTAGTGGCTGAAAGGAAAGGAAAGTCAGCCAAAGGCGAGGCTAGGACACCAGGAAAATTCACAAAAAATTGCCCTGCAACATTTATTTCATAGGCCTCCTTCATCTTAAATCCAAGAACTCCAAAGACTTCTTTTTTAAAAAGAGATTAAAGCAAACAAAACTGCTTTGTAACAAATTTGGCTTTTCCAGAGTCTCCTGTCCAACAAAAAAAATTCTAGCAGGATACTGACTGTTCGCACTGAGGGCTTTAATATCTCATCCTGCTTCCCATGACGAACAGTAATTAAACAAGAATGCATGTTTACATGGTGACACTACAGAAGTTCAGCACGGTAGTAGTTTAATAAAACTACATCCCTCCCCTGTCCTTCCAAGCACTACCAACTCAAGTTCATCCCTGCATATGTTTTAACAGTTGCCTTGAAAAAACCTGAGAGCCACAGACTCTCCAGATGGTACCACCTGGAGATGTAATAAATATAATCTGAAAACATTTTAATCCTCCTCTATTCTCCCAGTCCTACTGGTACTGTCATATTCTTCTGATTTAATTATAATTGATTATAGAAGTTTTTTTTTTTTAGCTTTGAAAAAAGCTAAAAATTTTAAAATTATACATTTCAGAAGAACATTCTCATGCACAAAACAGCTCATTAACTTTTTCATTGTAGGTGTCTGTTTCTTTTGCTTTTAGAAAATTTCAGATTAGGCTAAATCCCTGCTGCATCTCAAAGAGGAATTATCCCAGTTCTGCAAAAATCCCAGTGAAAAATGGCCTCCTCATGTATTGTGCAGTGGTCAAATCTGAGAGTGTCTTTAAAACAATTTTCAGTGAGTTTCAGTGAGAAGATTTATGTAAATGATTAAAACCAGTGTATGTTTTTTCATGTTTGAAATCAAAATAAACATGAGTATAAATTTTGGGACAGGCAAACCCTCTTTTTAATGGGAAACTATACGTTAATTTTTAAAAAAAGTCTGATTTTCCTTTTTGTACACAAAATAATCTCAAAAAAGCTACATATCCTCGTTTAAGAAATGTGACTATGTTACACTTCAGAATGAAAGCACATTTGGAATTGAGGGGGCAGAATCTGCAAGCACAAAAAAGGCTTTTTTATAGTGCTATTGAGACATATCAGGCCAACAATCTGGGAAACAATCTCATCTCCTTCAGTATGGTAAACAGAGAGCCCTAGAGGGCTTGGACTGTCTTCCCTGTATCGCTTGTGAAGTGGTCTGCCACCTATGAGTTGTCTTTTCCCAAGGACAGCATCTCTGCAGTCAGACTCAGACAGGGCAGCAGCAGGGACAGAGCTTGCTTACAAGAAGAAATGGAAAAATTAAAGGCAAACCAGACTGATTACATAACACTTAGCAATAGAATTAATGCAGAACATAGAAAAAAACAGAAATGTATTCTCACATCCACAGATTCCTTGCTCCACCATCTAACCTGAAGGTGTCTCTAGTAGCACGGCTCCATTGACAGCCACCAACTTAGTAATAGAATTGAGGATACTTTGCAAGGAAAGTAATTTATAAGAATGGCCATGTAAGAAATTCTCTTGCACGTTTCTTTTGCTTGTAAAAAGACCATTTAATCTATGTACTTCAGGCAAAAGCAGATGACCTTTTTTGGCAATGACACCCAAAGCTATTAAAACCAAAATAAGAGCAGGAATTCACCTCTCCTTTGCATTTTTAGCAGCATGGGCAATGGAAATCAATTAAAATTTAAAATGCGGCGACAGCATATTTGTGGGTAAAATGTATTCATATATAAAAACACTAACACACATAAAAGTAAACTACTTTTATTTTTGTTGACAGCCCATATTGCTTTCTGAATTGCTACTCAGTAAATGATTCAATATTTGGCTTTCAAACACTGCAGGCAATTTTTTCCCTCGAACTGAAATTTAAAATCAGAATACAGAGATTTTGTATCCCATCATTTTTATTTAGAATACAAACCCACTTCTATGATGGAGTTTCTTTTGCATATGAAAATTGGAAAAGCTTTATTTTATAAAGTTTAAATTTTGAATTAAAGAACATGCTCAGACGGAAAGATACCTCTCCCAGTACTTGTTCATCCAAGTTAGTCTTCATATCAATATATTTTTTAATATAATAAATAGTCTAAACCACATTTTTATACATGCAGCTGAACATATACACATATATGGCAGCTAGAAGATAATTAAGCAACTCTTATTTGGGATGACCATTTTCCCAAATGTGCAGTTGCTTCTGGAAGCATATAGAAGTTCCTATTCAGATAAACTTGTATCTTAAAATTCAACAAGGATAAAAAAGTTTAGCCTGACATATAACCTAGATTATCAATAATGCTGTCCCCACACCCATTCATTTTCAAATATAACATCTCTCATAGGATCCCACTGGATCTTATGACAAATGAAGCACTAAATGGTTTAGTTAAAAAAACAAGAGTATGTGAAGACATGCCATTCCACCAGACACATTTTGTACGTAAAGCATTTGCTTTGAAAAGCAGACCAGGTGATACAGCAGCCACTGTCCTGTCCTGTTTTTCCATGGTTCCTTCCTCCCTGAAACTGTGAGCCACGGATGAAAATTCCTTTGTAAATATATAAACTATCCATACCAAAGCAGTGCGGGCTAGCCATTTACACTATAAACCAACAGGCTTAAGATCATATTTTTGAATGTAACTAGGCAGTATTTTTAGGCAAGCTCATTCTGAGTTAATAGCAAAGCTAGCACTTCGGAGGCAGTGGGAGGGAGGGAGGGAGGCCCCCTCCCAGCAGACAAGGCACGAAACCCTGATGGTCCTCAGCCCACAGGAGTGCAAACACACAGTCAGGTGCCATGGAAAGGCTCAAATGGGAATTAGAAATGAAAAATCAGATCACGAAAACAAAGCTCAGAAAAAGAAGCCATTTCATTAGTCTACTTCAGTGTCTGAGCATGCAAAGGCTGTGCTGCCCAGAAGGATGTTGAGCAAAAAAATCCCCAACCCTGGCAAATGTTCTGCTTTGTACAGGACTGATAGCGGATGTAGTAAGTTAGAATAACATCCTCCTTAGTGTCCCAGAGGGTGCTGCACTTCATGCTATTTGCCAGCCTCATATGGAATATTTCTAATGTGAAACATTACCTATCATTTCTCATAGCTCCGCTTATTTAAGACACTACCAGGCATGCACACCTTTACTGACCTGAATAATTCCACAGGGGAAGATAGGGTATCTTAATGGTCTCTCCCTTGCCTCTTGGTGCAGATCAAACTAACTAGGTGGTCAGATGACAGGACACCACTAATGGTATCCTCTCTAAAATGGAAAGAGGCTGTCAGAAAAGCAAACTGCCCTATTAATTTCAGACACACATCCCCATCAACTCCAGTGCGCGCAATCCAGGCTTTACGTGTTATTCATCCTGACTCCCACATTTTACTGTTGCCTAAACCCTGCCAAAGTGAAAAGACACCCTATCCAAAAGGCAGAGAAGCAAATCCTAGAAGTGGTATGCAGTGTACCACTTCATAATGTAGTGTTCAGTTAGCAAACATTGATCTTTCTGACAGATACCATTTGCACTGCACAGTACAGTCCTCTCATTAAAAAGAGGCAAGCCTCCCTGTACCTGTATTTCAGAATCTGAAATACCTGACCTTATTCAGAGCATATTTTTTACTAGTGCAAACTCCTTCTTGAAGTCAAATGCTGCCCAGGATGTCCCACAGATATACCTTCTTGGGCACAGTGTGTGAAACTCTACTTGTTGCTAGTCATGGGACTGCTTAAACCCATCTGACCTATTTTGTAAAAGCACTGCCACCTTGAGTTTCATTTCTGTGACTGGTAGGTGGGGTCGGAGAAACTGCTCTCCATTTCTCTTATTATTCTCTTGCTGGTTCCTAATTTTTTTACTGGGAAAAAAAGAAAAAAGTCTCAGGCTTGGTACCTCAGCACAAGCAGACATTTGACATCTCTTTCAGTGACTAGCTCTCACTGACATCAAAGGGAGCTTTCCTGAAATCCTTTGCAGGGTCTGGACATCTCTCTGAGCTGCAAAATGCCAGCACCAGCTCCTGCTCCATCCTTTGGCAAGTGTCTTCAGTGGTTTAAGGTAAAAAGCCAAGTTTCAGAGGCTGGAGCGTGAGGCTATTGCATTCCTCTGGGACAGTGCTCACTAGACTGTGTGGGACAGCACAGGATGCTGGGAGATGTTGCAAACCTGAACAAGGGCTTATGGTGATGGAGCAAAATGCCAGGGAATATGTGTGAGTGTGCCCAGGCTTATGAAACGTTGCAAAATCTTTTCAAGGTGACACAAGTCACACATGGAAGACTGCTGCATCTTGTAAACACTCGGGGGGGGGGCGGAATCAATGCAGCAAACAAATGGCCCCCACCCTTCAATCACCCCAAAAGGACAGCCATTGTTTTATTTAAATTTATTTAAGACTTTGTTACAGTTGTCCACCCTATATAGAAGATACTCCAAAATTATGGTAATGGGGTAGCAACAAAAAAATCCTAAAACACATGTCAGCAGGAATTACAGTACTTAGAGTGCAGGAAAAGGACAGAAAACTTGCAGAAGCAAGAGAATGAAGAGGTGAGGAATGATGCAGAAGGAAATGGGGTTGAACAGTGGGAAGACAGTCTAAGTGATTCCTTCCTGCTCGAAATACCTTTTTGAACACAAACATAGAGATCAATGCTTTTCTATCCATATTACTGAAGAAATCTTACAGCGCCTGCACAGTGGAAAGCTCCCTTGCACACTGTTGCAGGTCCCAGGTGTGAGTTCCCTGGAAGGTGTGCAAATACTGCTCTGGCCAGCCCCACAGCACGTGGAGCCAGCAACAGAGGTCCTGACCCAGCACTGTCAGGGCAGGTGACAGCACCAGAGACTCCCACAGACGCTACTGCTCTCCCAAGACTTTTTCAGGGAGTATGGGAAAAAGGTGCAGGTTTTTCTGTGGCTAAGTCAGCAGGATCTACAGCCAGTTACATTCTGTAGAGAGCTAGTATCTGCTTCTCTTAAATGGTGAACCCGTAGTCATTCCTGTTACTTTCCCACAAACCAAAGAGGCTTTGAAAATGAAGGAACCACCATCAAAAATACTTTCAAAAAATAAAGCAAAAAATGAAGCAAGTTTTCCTGGGACAAAACCCGGAAATAGTCTCCCAAGAAGATCCTAGAAGTGTTCTTTGGCATTAAGTGGTGAAATCCGTCAAAACACAGAGAGCGCAGGCAGTGGTGGAGCAGGAGGGGAAGGGGGTGACAGAGCCGTGCTGCACAGCTGTCTCCTTCTATTACCTCCCACTAGCAGAAGACAAACCTGAAAAGGCCCAACTTGTCCTTCACAACTGAATCACAGAAACACAACGCCCTGTGCCAGAGCCATTGACCTGCTCTCCGTGTGCAGGCTGCCTCTGAACAACACAGCAAGAGAGATGTTTGGTGCCACAGGTCTGAATGTAGTTTGCCATTTTCACAGCCTCAGGAGCAAACACACGGACAAACAAATATCCCACAAGAGAATCCTCTTGAATTACAAAGCAAGACCATTACAGGACGGTGTCAATATGGAACATCTAAATGATTTACACAAAAGTAATTTTAATTAGGGATATAAAACAATCCATTGAAGATCAGCAGTGCAATGTTAATGTGATATAACAAGACAGAAAGAAGCAACTGAACACACAACAAAGTTAGATCCTAACAGATAAACATGGGAAAGGACAACCCATATTTTCAGTTTACCATGATATATCTAGGCATTACAGCAGAGCTGATACACAGAACTATTTGCAGCGCCAGTAAAATCTTGCAATATCTATTTAAGGCACAAAGCAGTGATTAACAGAGAACAGATTCTTAGTTGTTGCAAGTCAGTGTAGATTTAGTAGAAAGTCAACAGAACTATGTTAAATTGTAGCAGCTGAGGACCGCATCTGAAAAAAGCATGGAGCTCCTAATTTGTGGTGTGGTTATTTGAAAACAATTCTGCAAAAGAAGTTGGAAGAAACAGGACTGCATTTTACTGTTTGATTTAAACTCAGGAGGTTTTAAAAGTGGGAATGTAAAAACAAAAAGCTGAGAAAACAAACTTTTGGCAATGACATTTGACTTTGTACAGCAACAACCGCAAAGGAGCTGCATTCCTTGCCCCGCCAAAAAGCAAAAGGAATGCTTAAGCTTTAAAACACATACACGTACACACAGGAACACATATAATCATCCAAGAGCTCAGAACTATGTCAGGATCACAAATGTGTAAGGCAAATAAATACACTTAAAAGGTTCATCTGATACCATGTCAGGGAAGGTTCAAGGTGAGGTTAAAACATTTCTAAAAGGGAGGGGATTCCCTTTCGTCAGCCAGTTGCATTTCATTTTCCCAGAGCAATGGAGGTGAGAGGGGAAATGATGTAGCACGCACAAGGGCACCGATCCTGTTAGCGGACTTAGCAGTTATAAGCAAATCTCTCAGCTCAGAAACTGAGATTTTGCACTTAAGAACACCACTTGCGTGAAATCCCTCCTGCCTTTTACTGGTAAGGGCACTGGAAAAAGCCAGCATTGCAAACAGAACATTGCAGCCATAGCAACAAGCAATTAAACACTTAAACTCTTCAACAGACTAAACAGCATTTTCTTTCTGGTTTTATAATTTCATGGTCAATAATTCACCATGGGCACTTTACTTGTTTAGCTGGTCATTAATGTCTCAGAAACCATTTCCTGTTAAAGCTTCAACCAAGAAAACCTCCTCACCCAAAATAAAATAAAAGTATGTGTATAGAGGGAGACCACTTCAAAAATTAAACTTTTTTCTCCCTTTTTGGAAATTGGTACAGAAAGATGGAGAAGAGCCCAAGTTCTGGCCCATTAAATCAAGCACTATCCCTTTATTAGTATTGTACGCTATAAAATGTTACAACTAGGAACCCAAAAGCCTTAAAATTGAGATTTAAAACACCTAACAACTTAGGCCCTGCAACAGTATCTCTGAGTAATGCCCAAACAGCACAGGAACTCCAGTGAGAAGTCTCCTTGACCTTTTTCGTTGACTGTGAGGAATTTTTTTAAAAATATTTTTTATTGCTATCAGTAAAAACCCATTTGAAACCAAAATTGAAGGCTAAAAATAGGATAAAACATTCTGCATCGCTGATGAAATTTAACCCTGTTAATTAGACAGCTTCATTTCAGTCAGTAAGAGTCTAACATTACCCTGACAAATGTATGGTTTTTTTGGAAAGTGTCATGCATGAACACAAATGAAATCGTGCCTTTTTTAACTTTTAATGGCATCAAATTTAATATCTTCAAAAGAATTCACTGTTTTCTCAAAGGCAAGAATTTGAGATGTTTAGAAACTATTGATAAAGCATAAGAGCAATGGGAAACTGTAGATCTCTCCCAAATAGACTAAATAACATCCACAAGAATTTTAATGCTCAACAAAGGTGCTAACTTTAGTTAATTAACTTAGGTAGGTAGTTAATTATCCAAAGCTTTCATTAACCTTAGTGAATTAACTTAGGTAGGTAGTCAATTATCCAAAGCTTTCATTACCCTTTCCTATTTCTTTACCATTTTTACACTCCTTTACTGCAGTGAATAAAATGAATTTGAAGGAACCAGATAGCACAGACCCTTTGAGAGCTTCAGGGGTCATCCTGCCTTCCTTGCCACTACAGATAACTTAATAGCAGCATAACCCCACAATTCACGGATGTGGGCTTCGTTGACTGACCCTACAACTTGGCTGTGAACTCAACTTTGCTAGCAACACATGCTGAGAAGCTCCATAAAAGACAGTGAAGGACAGAGCATGAAACAGACATGGAAATGTGTTTACATGTTCAGGAGGAGCAGAGACCTTCTCCAATCCCTGTTTATTTGGATTATTTTTGACAAGTAGCACTAATATCTATGGAGTTAATGTGCCATGTAAGAGACGGTTACTCAGCGTTATGATTTTTTTTAAGTCCTGCTGGTCACATAGTTGTTCTCTATTAATTATTTTGTTTGAAATGTTTTTGAACTTCTCTCTCTATAAATCACAAGGTGAGGAACTGGGGAAAATACACGCTCTTTTTCAACTTCTTAGAGCTTTTGGGCTGCTTTGTGACCTGCCCACCTGGATACTACACAATCACAGCCTGACCCTGCACTCCAGGATTTACTGAGTGTTTTTTACAACCCAGATGGGGTTGTCTGGGAATCTTACTAAGTATGTCTTGAGACATATATGTGTCAGTGGAGGACGATACTGTGCAAGTGGAAGTGTGAAGAAAGCATGGAAGCAAAATCCATTTATTTGGATAAGAATTTGTCCTGGTTTCAGCTGGGAGAGAGTTAATTTTCTTCCTAGTAGCTAGCATAGTGCTGTGTTTTGGATTTAGTGTAAGAAGAATGCTGATAACACACTGATGTTTTGGTTGTTGCTAAGTAGTGCTTACACCAGTCAAGGACTTTCTTTTTCAGCTTCCCATGCTCTGCCAGGTGTACAGGGAACTGGGAGGGGAAACAGCCAGGATAGTTGATCCAAACTGACCAAGGGGCTATTCCATACCATATGACGTCATGCTCAGTATATAAACTGCGGGGAGTTGGCCGGGGGGAGCAATCGCTGCTCAGGGACTGGCTGTGTGTCGGTCGGCGGGTGGTGAGCGGTTGCATCACTTGTTTTCTTTTCCCTGGGTTTTGTTTGTCTCTCTCATTCTCCTTTTCATTACAATTACTATTGTTGTTGTTGTTGTTATTATTATTATTATTATTATTTTTATTTCAATTATTAAACTGTTCTTATCTCAACCCGTGGGTTTTCTTACTCTTGCCCTTCCGATTCTCTCCCCCATCCCACTGGGGAGGGGGAGGGTGAGCGAGCGGCTGCGTGGTGCTTAGTTGCCGATTGGGGCTAAACCACGACAGAATTACTAGTCAGACGTGACTGGTGACCAGCCTACGGGGAAGTGTCTGGTGATCATGAGAGGTCATGCAGCACTGTCTGATTATTAAGCCTCATACATAAGGCAAATGAAAGAGGTGTTTGACAAGAGGGACCTGGTAAAACATGGGGGATGTTGAAAGACTGTTGGGGTTTTTTGATAGGAAAAAGGAAAAACAACTTGTATGTTACACGAACAGGACTCTTGAAAAGCCACAGAAATATCCCATACTTACTTTTATCTTCCTGGTTTTCTTCTGCTGCTTTGCCTTCCTCTTCCTCCTCCTCCTCCTCCACCTCCTTCTGCTGCGCTTCTTCGTGGTGATCGGCGGCACCGACTGAAAGGCTCTGGCAGCAGTGGTTGAAGCCGCTATCCCGAGGCAGAGTGAAACTTCGGGGCTTTCCCCCATTCCCATTCAGCACTTGCATCCGCTCACCCTCCACGAGGGGGAAGGGGCCGTAGTGGTCTTGCAGATGGCACTTCTGGGTGGGCAAGGTCGACTGCCGCCGGTGCTCGGGGGAGACCACGGCTGCCTCGGAGAACACAGAGTCCTCCAGCGGCAGCGTCTGCAGGTAGTGGAGTCCTGAGCTTGTCAGCGGCGTCTCTATGAGGTCCTGCCAGGAGCGCCGCTGGCTCGCCGTCTTGCGCACTGGCGAGTCGGTGGCGCTCCCCGCCACCTCCGGGCGAAACTCCTCGTGCGATGACTGTGACTGGGAGGTCTCCGTGGACGAGAGTCGGCTGTGTTTTGGCTCCACGTAAGGGCTTGCGCAGCTCATCTACAATGCCAGCAGTGGAGAAATCTTCAGATCAATGTAGACCAAGAACTACTGCTAGTAATAATCACGTACTTTTCATTGTCAATGATGGCACCCAGTTTAGTAATGAAGGCACAAACTTACCTGATTAACCTGCCCTGATCATAACTTTAAGGCCTGCACACGTCTACACATGTCACACCTGTGGGCCAAATACTGATACTTAGTCATAATAAGTATCCTTATTATGTCCCTTAGTCTATAAAATAAGCCAACACTATTTTTTGCAGAAAACTTTGCAGAGTACGGCATTATAGAAGACATAGAAGAGATGTGCCTGGTCCATTAAAAATCTTAAAAATGCCATCCAAATGCCTGTTGCCATCCCATCTTGCTAAAAATTTCTTTGGCATAGTCTTCGCAGTGCTTCAGCGTAGTTCAAAGATCTATGATTTTGGAAGATAAAGTACTGCATTCAAATTAAACATCATGAACACTCTCTTTGCCCAGACCTTCCCAATTTTTCAATCCAAATTTTTGCATTTTAAAAACTATATTCAAGTAAGATATATTAGTTAACATTGTCCGAGTATACGGTCATGAAAATTAAAACTGTCAGTGCAGAGTAAGTTAAGTCCATACTCTGTTTTTATACCAACAGCTGCTTGAAGAAGAAAATAAAAAACAAATCCCCTTTTGTTCTAATATATAGAGAAACCTGCTTTTTTATAACAACAGAACAACTGGTTTCACTGTTTGGGATATAAGAGAGAATATTTTTATGTTGGCATTTCTGTGGAAATTCAAGTGTAATTTGTTACTGTAAAGCTTCACAGCACAACTGCTGTGCCTTCGAGAAGAGTCTGTGTTGTTACTGACGTAACAACATTTTGTCAGAGAAGACAATAAGGGGGTGAGGAGGGATTGCATGGATGAGTAGGGGTCCATCATGAACGAAGAACAGGAAGAAATAATTCTGTAACTGAATCCATTTTGTACAGCAATTGGGATTAGAAATCCGTGTTCTCTACACACCAGTGGAAATAGCAATGATCGCTGTTGAAGTTAGCGATGCATGTTACTTAACAGAATCACACAGAATCACAGAATCTTTTGGTTGGAAAAGACCTTTAAGATCATCAAGTCCAACCGTACCTGTCCACTACTAAACCATGTCCCTAAGCACCTCGTCTGTCCGTCTTTTAAATACCTCCAGGGATGGGGACTCCACCACTTCCCTGGGCAGCCTGTTCCAATACTTGACAACCCTCTCCATGAAGAAGTTTTTCCTAATATCTAATCTAAACCTCCCCTGGCGCAACTTGAGGCCATTGCCTCTCGTCCTATCACTTGCTACTTGGGAGAAGAGACCAACACCCACCTCGCTACAACCTCCTTTCAGGTAGTTGTAGAGGGCAATAAGGTCTCCCCTCAGCCTCCTCTTCTCCAATCACAAATGCCTTAAGTCAAGTACTGACTCAAAAAATACACTGGCGAGTGCCCTAATGTGTGCATGCACATGCTTTTAAGCAGGGGAGTAGGTGACAGGGACACTTTATGTAGTTATTCCTGTAGACCGTTGCAGGTGACTTACCGAAGGAGGCCGAGGGTATGTGTCGTACGGGGGTGGTGGGCTGTCTTGTTTGGGTGTTGATGGAGTGTCGGCTTCCTCCTTATCACTCTCACTCCAGTAATCTACAAGGTACATACAGATCAGATAAAAAACTAGCAATGCATTTTGGTACTCAGAGACTCACTTTCACAAAAGCAACTGGAAACTCCATCCTTAGTATTACTGAGAGTTAAACACTGGTCAATGCTGACTCTAAACGTTAGCTGCTGTAATTTGGAATTGCTTTAATCTAGAGAGGGAAAATTCAAAACATTATGGGGTATACTAAGTCTAATGCCCCGTTGCAGAGATATTAAACAAAAACCTGCGAAAGAGCCACAAATTTAACTCTTGTACACAACTTATAAATACAACATACCTACAGAATACTCCTAATACAAGTATCAGATTTTCAAAAATTTATATGGCCATCAAAATAATTATGATTAGGCATATATTGACTGGCAAATACTGAAAGCATTTTTTGAATAGAAAAGATGAAAAATGTAATTTGCAAAAAGTCTTGCTGACTGCAAATAACATTAAGAAACGTAATTCACACCAACTGGCAAATCAAACAAGTAGTTGTTATTGCACACATGACTAATCAATGTTATTTCTCTACCCATTTTCTCCATTGTATACTACCAGTTACCCAAGCTTTTCAATTCAATTTCTAATAACAAACAGCTGCATTTAAATAAGACAGAAAAACCTTTATATCATATATCTGCTTCATAAAACAGCTGCTGCCTTGTTACCCATGCAAGAACATGAAGGTGATACGGTAAGGAAAAATATGACAATGATATTTAAGGACAGAGTTCCAAATGATGGACGAGAAAATAAAAAGGACACAGAATTTGTGCACTAAATTTAATGGGATATGAGGTTTTATTTTGTCAGGAAATCAAGTCTTGGCCAAGCACATTTCATATGTTTGGTAGCTTGGTCAAAGGGGAAAACACACGGAAGAATGTACCACACGGGAATTTATATTTATTCTGTTGCAAGTATTTTTGAAGCAGAACAAAAGAAAACTACTTAACTGCCAACTCAGCTCAAGATGGATAACTTTAATGTTTCTACACATTGCAAGACTTATGCAAATATTTCTGTTTCTGACTGTATTAGCTTCCAGTATTTGGGTAAATCATTGTACAACAGGACACTTTAGCTCAGACTATTCACAGACTAATCACAGGTAGTTTTCACTTCACCTAGTAAGTGTTCAATGAACTGCATGACTTACTACTTTAATAGATGAGGAGAAAAAGATTGATTGTTGCTTCATAAATGATCTAAACCAAAAATCCAAGTTGGCACAACATGTAATTTTGGCTTTAATGATTTCTTGTTACCATGATGACTATTGTATGATTAATGATCTACCGTACCTAATCTTATTCAAGATTTAAAACAAAACCTGATCTTAAAATGACACCAGCTTGAAACAGCTATCCCTAAAATGCTGTATATTTTTATATTGTGGTAATGGTGGGGGCAGCCTTATTTATCTATTTATTTTTTCCAAGAAGCAACAACTCTGTTTTAACTCTGTCTCTTGATTTGCTTCCTGCAAGCTTATATATGAGAGATTCTCTTCAAACGGTATAATAAATAGCATAAATAAAGTTTTCATGACTATGAAATAAAAAATTCAAAAAAATGTTGTCTCTAGAAATCTGCAAATAATTAATTTTTGGTGAACGAAAGACTAAATCAGAAAAAACTCTTTTTAAAGTCACTCCTAGTTTTAAGAAAACTTGTTTCCAGCAACTCAAAACACCTGAAAATATTGGCATATAAGCATGTCTGTTCCTATTACAGCAAAGCCTAATGGCATGATGTGTGCTGAGAGGCCTGTCAGAATTGCATCACTCGGTGAGATTTCTGCAGACTTGGAGCTCAACTGTTTATTCTGAAAGTAAAATTTAGCAGCCTCAGTGCAGGTTCCAATTTTGGCTAAAAATACAAAGATGTTCTTGCTGTCAAATCCACATACAATAAAACAGTGTATGATCACGTTTTTGTGCACCTTACCTCAGAGAGGGAATTCTGTTGGCAACCTATGGCTTGTCTAGAAAAATTCTGCAGTCACAGCGGTCAATTTCCAGATGAAATGTATGAAAATAGCCTCCCACCAATTTTTAAAAATGTTCTGCTTTTGGCAACTGACTCATCAGAGTCTATCTAAAATGTGTATAATGCTATCAAACAGTTGCCGTATTTCTCTCCGCAGATTTTGTCCAATTCAGTGATGGACAAGCGTAATGCATCGGGCATATCTTGAAAGCTTTCTGAATGAGCAACAGACTGCATATATTATAAATAAACTAACACTGACCTGCCATTTGCTAATTAAATATTTTCTATTTATGTAAGCAAGTATTTCTTCCTCTGATTTGATATGACTGGAAAGTATATAACCTCTCCATCCAAGGAAGTCCCTTGCCATATTGCTAACATTCATTGTATTTAATATGGAAAGTTGATGGCATTTTTATAAAACTGTTCTGTACAGAATGTGCCATTTTATTCAGCAGTACACCCACAATCCGGTGATTCGTGCATCTCTGAAGCACTTGAAATATATTTATGCACTTTGGATTCAGAACCATTCAACTCTTAATTGAAACAGATTTGACAACTACTGTTGAATTGTTTCAGAGGTATTATAAAGCTTTGCTGCAAAGGGCTGAACTCAAGAGAAATAAAAGACCTTTTGTAAAATCATATATGTAGATGACAATTGGTACAGTCACTGAATACAGAAAATTCCAGCTTCACAATTTTTATAATTGCAAAAATGCTTGAAGTGATAGAGAGGTTTTACTTTGCTAACTTGATGCCTCTGCTAATCAGGGACACTACTGAGCTATTTAATAGCCCTTGTGCTGGGAGCCAAGGATAATCACCTGAGGCATAAAAACACTGCACAGCAGTGAGGGGGGAACATGATACTGATTCCCACACTAAACACAACTAAGCAACACAAAGAGGATATAATTTTACCTACCTGTATATGATAAATCAATTTGATTGAACGGCGTTAGAGCGGTAATAAAAAGCTCTGTCAGTGCCTGGGATATAATTTCCATAGTAAGTGGGGTCTCACTGATTATCTTCAAAAGGGAGACATTTTAATAATAGGTAACATGAGGCCTGAATGCACATGATCTCATGTCTAGGAGCTGAATCATCTGCTATTTTATTACTCAGTGATTGCTTGGTAGCAAAAATATTTCTCCACATCCATCTGGATTTTGAAAGGCGTATCATGTCTGTAATTGTGCACTTGGACAGTGTTAGTGTAACTGTTCATACACCTTTTCCCTTACTGTCCCACATGTTATTCTAATTCTACTGCCAACCTGCTGTCAATAAAAGTTTGAATTTGGCTTTGAATGCTAACACAGAGGATTTCCTAGAAGACTCCAAGATTCAGAGTTTGTTCACAGCCTCTTCAAGCAGTGACAGATGGTAGGTAGGTCCCTCCAAACTGGTTATTGTAGTGCTGCCTGAGGAGTACAGATTCCCAAACTGATTTTGAAGTCTGGTGAGGCACTGAGAACATGACTGGAGGAACAGTGAGCATGAGGAAGGCCTGGTGTTATGAATGACATGATGTGCCAAGGACCACACCTTGCTGGTCTAACTAAAACAGGGTGTGGGCAACACTCCCAGGATAAGCAGCTGCACTTACTGGAAGACATGATTAGAAATGAGGCAACAGCAGGTACAACCTAGTTATGTGTGAGAATGACAGAACGCCCAAAAATCTTCCCACGCACACTGCTACCAACCAAATTTAGGACGAGAGGAAATGGCCTCAAGTTGCATCAGGGGAGGTTTAGATTGGATATTAGGAAAAATTTCTTTACTGAAAGAGTGGTCAAGCATTGGAACGGGCTGCCCAGAGAGGTGGTGGAGTCACCATCCCTGGAGGTGTTCAAAAAACATGTAGATGTGGCACTTTGGGAGATGGTATAGTAGGCATGGTGGTGTTGGGTTGACGGTTGGACTAGATGATCTTAGAGGTCTTTTCCAACCTTAATGATTCTGTGATTCTATCATTCTATGGAAGTATGCTGTAAGCCACTGCTCTTCAACCCCAGGCTGATCCCTCTAGGATGCTCTGTGGTGAGGCAACCAGGGTATGAATCAAGGAAGACATAATTTTCTGATGCTGTCTTTTAAACTTCTACTACTACAGAATATCCTACTCTCCTGATGTTTCTACCTGGCTGCCGAAGTCACCCTCACTTCTCAGCAGGGAAAGGAGTTTTTTGCCCAGTGTCTCCCCAGAAAACGGCACTGCAGCAACACGTTGCAGAGAGACGGACCATGCACATCTTCCTCCTCATGGTATCAGACCAGAAGGTCAGGGCTAAGGCTGCTGTCACATAGGTTGGTACAGAACCATGACTTTGGGGGACATGGAGGACACAATGTGGCAAATTTTGAAGCCTAGTGATAGCCTTTTGAACACAACTCTTCCTGAAGAATGGTTAGAAATATAGTCTTTGTAAAGAAAAGACTAAATACATTGGTGCTGCAGCTCTGAGCTATAAGCTTTTTGGGCCAAAAGACAGAACCTTACTGGTGAAGGCTGCAGAGCCACAGAATTAAAGAATGAGGTTTTGACTCAGTGGGCAGCAGGCAGACAGGCATCTGGATAAGTTCTGGATCATCATGACCACCACTATTTTCTGGTGCCTGCTGCCAGGTACATCTGTAAAAAAGAGCATAGATTCAACAGCCAGCTGCTTACCAAAGCAGCTAGTTGGATAGGAACACTTCTGTGCATCCATGTCACTGGCAATTCTAGGAAACAAGCTCCCCAACACAACTGAGGACTGACCCTTTCTTTTTCCTGCCTGCAAACAGGATTTCTACTGCAGCAAACTAAAGCAAAGCAACTCATTATTTTATATATGCCTTTTTTTAAACCCATGAAATATTAGATATTAAAAATAAACAGCTGTAAAATGCTGTAAACCTGCAACTCCAAATGAAATGCCAACAGGGCTTTAGCACACACATCAATATAGCAAAACCAGTAGAAATCACAAAAAAATTAAATGGCCTTAAAATTAAAGTCTTTAGGGGAAATCCAAGTATGTCAACAGGCTTTAGTAGAATGGTTTTGTTCCTGAGACTGATTTCATGCATTCCCTGCTCCCTGTGAATTCAAACACCAAATGCAATGTTTAAAAATTTTTTTTAGTTTGCAGATTCTTAAGTTTCTTCTGGTAGGTGACATAGGCTCCTTGGTACCACATACTGGAGCTTACTGGCAGTACTTTCGCTGCTTTAAGCTACCTTCTGCGGCCTTCTCAGAAATAATCCGGTGTCTGTGGACCAGAATCTGAAGGAGCTAATCCAAACCCCTGAGAGAGAAGGAATTCTTTAAAGCACCAACAGTGATACCCGTATGTGAATTGCTTTCAGATGACAAGAATGAGGCCTGATACACAGCAGGGAAAAAAGAACAGATGAACTTGTGATAAGAGCTGACAGAAGAAACCAAAATAACACCACATTACCTTGCTCTTGTTTGATCCTCTCTCTTTCTGCATAGCCAGCAGCAAGCATGTTAATTCTGTTTAGCCATCTGAAATAATATTAAAAAAAGCAGTGATACCGATCCAGCCTCTTAATCTTTGGGTACATTTCTACAAAAACAAAGTTAGAAGCATCTGAAGGAGATTCAGGACAATGTTATTTTTCATATAACAGCTGTTTTCTTTGATACTCTTACTCAGGGAGTCTCCAAAGATCTATGATTTTGCTGTTGAACAAATTGTTTTCACAGCAAAGATTTTATTTCAAATGGAAAACCATGTATGATGTCAAACATCTGTAAAATAAAGGATTTAGAGATAATCAAAGAGCTATTAAGTCTGCTGCTCACAGATATGCCATCACACCAATACTCCTGCTGTTCTGATTTCTTCAGAATAAACACCACTTTTCTGAGATTTAAGCAATATTTTAAGGCCTGAATTGGCAACTTAGCAGAGGAACAGAGCAGAAACCGGCAATAAAAAGGACAGGTTCACTCCCAAACAGACAGTGAGGTTTAATTATGCCATTATGTGTTTTAGAGCTTACCTACAGTGCCAAGTACAAAGAGAAGGAGGCATATCAGAATTCACTTTTGTGTTCGTGTCAGAGAAGCAGGGGGAGAAAAGACAATTGCCTCAATGCAATTCACATCTAAGGCTTTAACCTCAACTTAGACTTGAAAAAGTTCTTCCATAAACTGCACAAATTAACACCCCCCCCCCCCGCCCCCAAACTATTGCTATTCTTTTCTAGCAGGGCTATCATTGCTAAGCATACACTCAACTGCACTGCTTCAACCTGCCCTCTTCCCCCATGGGGCTCTCGGTGTATTCATTATCCAAATGCTTACACTAAATCAGGTCCTCTGTCAACCACCATGACTATCTCCCATGGTTGTCCATTCCACGGTAAAGCTGAAATTACTTGCTCCAGTCATCCCATAGTCAGGATTTGACAGGCCTGGTTTGCCAACCTACTGGCTTGCAATTTTACTGTTAGGGTATACAGAAGGACAACTGAAGTCAGGTTTGTGTTTTCTTCAGGAATATGAAACCCCTGTTTCAGAAAACTGTGCCTGATGGGTTTCATTTGCATACTGCATGCACGGAAACAGGATGTAGTATTGTCTGAGCAAGGGATACACCTTTGTAATCACTCCTGCATGCCAGCCTTCAAGACATTTCAGAGCAGGGTAAGCAGGCATCAGATCATAAAATACAGTTGCTCTCCTCGAAATTAAGTCCTGTAAGTGTCTTTTCACAAATGGCGATCACATGTATGACCTGTAAATCATGTTAATAGTCCATAAATCATTGTACATTGGGAAGAAAGCTAGATATTTACTCCTGAAGTGATCACAGAATACTTCATGATAGCATACAATCAAAATTTCTGCCAGAAGAATAGGGAAGCTGAAGAAGAGACTTAAAATTTCAGTTGTAATTGTTAGGAAGTGCCATACACTTATAAAAATAACTGGAACATAGGAACAGAAATCCAACAAATCGTGTCTCAGACAATGATTTCACATCTTCAGAGTGGAAAGGTACTACAAAGCTATCTTTTAGGTTCACATTCCTGATATGTGAAAGGCTTTCTCTGGGGAATAAAGCTCAGCTGTCTTGACAGCTCTGCCAGCCCAAATCAGAGGCATTGAGGCAGGGACGTCACCCAGAGCACTCCAGCCCCGTGCTGCCGAGGGACCAGCGAAGGCCACAGACTTGTCTGTGTCCAAAGGGTAAAGCAGCACAAGAAGACAAGCTCTGTCAAATGGCATGGCAGACAGTGGAGGTGGCCCTTTGCTTGCCTCTTGCCTATTTTGGATTTCATGTTCCCAGTTCAGCTCATGGCTTACCATCCCCCAGTGCAGCCAGCAGGGAACAGCCACCCACCGAACCCCTTTGGATAGGGCTGCTGACCACAAAGTATTAGATGACACACCTATAAAGGTTCTCCTGTTGGAAAACTTCATTCTGTCCTAAATATGAGAGAGCATTTTGTGTTAAGTGTGTGTGAGAGTGAGGTAACCAATTAAATTAATAAACACTTAACTGACAATCAATCGATACTGCTTACAGCTATAGTAGATGATTGTTTCCAGAAAAATGTTATTTCCTGAAAAGTATAATGTAATGAGAACCCAGGAAATGTATACCAGTCTGAGAGAGAGACAGCAGAATAACTTCACATTTAATGATTTTCTGCAGGTCATGATCTGTGTCATGGGTTGGAATATCACCTGCAATGCCTGTGGGGTGAATGAGAAAGTACTGATGTGGTTGTAAACCATTAACAACAATGGCTTTTGAGTGGTTTGCTAGTTTAGAAACTAAAAGAATGGTATTGACTCCTTCTGCATATTTTCTGATATGTTGCTGCTAAAGCCTCTTCAGATATGGTTAGAATGGGTATGGTTAGAGAATTAATATTATTTTAATAAAGCATGGCTAGAGTTATGGTTCACTGAAGTTAGAATCGTATGAGAAATCCAACGCACTGGACTTGTATCACAGGGAAATGTAAAGATCTCCTGCAGAACAGAAGAGTAAAATATGCCTGCTTTACAATGCACTGGGGACAAAAGTTCCAAGCATGCAGTTATACAAATATTCCTTACTATGAATATTAAAAGATACAAAGCCCTAGGACATGGGAAGATTTAAATCTTTCTTCCCTGCGGTGTGCTGTTTCTGGTAGCCACTGTAACTTTCAGAGGGCAGAGGCCAAGAAAATATTTCTTCCTTACTGCAAATGCAGCTTTAATTTTCTTGTGAGAATTATAAAATCTGTTTGTTAGGTATGACAATAAATAGAGTAGCACTGGTAGTTGCAGCAGTCATCTAAGTTTTCTTTTTTTTTTTAAGAATAGCACATACATTTCTTGTCAATATTTAATTAAAACAATTTTATGACACACAGAACAGGATTAAAAAACCCCAACCTTTCTGTAGACCTGTTACTTCTGTAAAGAAGAATGCACAGTACTGGCACTCTCACAAAATAGTAGGAAACATTTTTCTATCTTATCTCATGCTCCAGGTAGATGCAATGCTTTTAGTCGAAGCAGGGTGTCAAATTGCCCTTAATCATAAAGCTTGTGGATACAGGACGAACTTGCTATATGGGAATATGGAGACCTTACAGTGCCTGTAAGTACCCAACTGCAGTTTAACCGGAACGAAGAGGCCTGTAGACCATGTGGGAGAATTTTTAGAGGCCTTCTACATGGAAATCTTCCAAAGACATTCTTATGCGCTAATACTACAAGCTGACTTGTCGTCTTTCCTCTTGATCATAGAGCTACACTAAGGAAGAAAACTCTTACAAAATGTCAATAATCAATGTCACAAAAAGAGAAAGAAGATAGCTCAGTTACAGCAGGTCAAGGAAGTTCTCAGACAAATATTCCACATGAAGTTACTGACTGTATTTCACTGCCTAGAAGATATAATTTTGGCAGCCATATATGTCATCACTTAAAAATGGACAGTTTGGAAAAAAAAAGGAAGAATAAGAGTATTGTAAGTATTTAGGCCGGCCAACCCTGAAAACGATGCATTTGCCTCTGAGCTGATGATCAGGACTTTTGAGTAAAGAACAAATAGTCCATAAAGCAGCAGGCACAGTTACCACAGAAAATCAAAATAAAGTTACATACGGTATCATCAAGTAGAAATATATGGACTGCCTTCTACATCAGAATATTTTCTTGGAATGGGAATAACAATGAATTTCCAAGCAAGATGCTTCTATGACTATACACTTACACTCGCAAAACAGTACTTTGCATCAACAAAGGATATTCTGCCCTTCTTCTCAGCCAGACTAAGCATGTTACATGAGTAGAAAGAACACTTTTGCTGGTGCAACCATGCAAATGAAAGGAACTTCAGATGCCACAACAGTAGAGTTCAGTGATCATAGTTCTCCAGACTCCTTACCAGCATAATGGTGTGGCACAGTCATAAAAGTAGTAAGAAAATTTGAATAGTGAGAGAGTTACCTGAGATTAAAATACCCATTTCATGTGAGTAGATACACACAAACAAAAACTTCATGTCCTGCATACACTTTTTTTTAAAAAACAACTACATCATTTTATACAAGGGATGAAGGAATTGAACAATTTTGAACTTTCAGTTAGCCTATGTATTACTAGTTTTCTACTTCCGTTTCTTCTGCTTCAAGTATAAACAGAACTGAAATGACTGCATGACACATAATTACAATGTATGTCAGAAACCTGACAAAAAAAAAGAACAGAAATTGATCAAAACAATCTTAAGTTAACTTAATAACTTGATTCTGTGTTTGACCTCAGATAGGCTACAAAATGCTTTTAGACACGAAGCATTTTGTTATCTCTGCATTTGAAAGATTATTTTTCAGTAACCTACTTTTTTCCTGATATATCAAGTTAATTCAATGTTTGTGAAAGTGAACTACTTTTTCTAATACATTAAACAAAGAGAAAAAGTAAAATTATTTGGTGAGACTCTGATGGCAACTCAGATGTAAGAATTTCAAGTAATTCCATAGACCTTGACAGAGTTGCTTTAAATTCACATGTGTATAACTCAGACCAAAATTTGGTCAAGCTCATTCTAAATGAATTAATAAGCACTTATTTCAAAATATGATAAAAAGACTATTTGTGCTGGGAAAAACTTAAAAAACTTTTAGTTCTTGGGTTTTAGACTGTGCAATATATTTTTAAAGAATTGATGCGTATTTGCTGCTGCTTTGATTACTGAACAGTTATATAAAATTTTATCCTTAGAAACAAGGTGCCTTGTCATACTGACTGAGGACCTGCGGACAGAAATGATTTATCTACTGCTGTAGTTCAGGATATGCCGAATAGACCATGCCATTATTCTGTTTGCTGTGCAGCAAATTGGATTTTGAGTGACTGGCTTGACAGAATTATCAAGGAAAGGCAAGCCTAAAATTTTACGAACAAATAAAAACGGTTTTAAGTTTTCTAACTGAGGAGAGACTTTTGAAGTAAGCCTTAGTCATGCATGAACTTTTGAAAAAATGTTAACACACAGCTATTTCTAAATGAAAGCAAGCTTAGGATAGTATCGGCATACTTTTCCAGTCAAATATTATCAGTAAAGAACTGGCAGTACCCTGAAGGTGCTCTGCCAGGTAGCTGAATCTAGTACACACAGGAGAGATTAAACTGTTATTATAGCACTTACTAACAGTTTTATGGATTTTATCTCCTTTTTCCTCTGTTTTAAAAGCAATTTTGCTCAGCAAGGATGTCCACAGACATTATCTAAGATAGAACAATTCTCAGGTTGCAATAATAGATTTTTGTTTGTGCCCTCTGTCATATGACGAAAATGGCACATTATATTGAACTGAATTAATTTCAGTTTATGTTGTGAAAATAAATGAAATAAACCCCCAAATATTTGAATATTTTTAATTTACCATTCAAATCAATTAAGAGGAAGTATGTTTATTTTGTGTTGAAGTCTCAACCATTTTTCTGAAAAAATCGCACAAGTGGCCTAAAATAGATACAGTAAAACTCAATACCCAAATAACTAAGACTTAAGTCCTTATTCTTTTTGAGTTGCTGAAATTTTCCCCACTAAATTCAATACAACCAAAATTTCACTTCAACATGTAGGTTAAATTCATGGCAGTAAGAGAGAATCTGCAAAATTCATTCCTTGTAATCTCTACCTCCTTTTTCAAGACCAGCAGAAGAAAAACCAGTGACTGCTTTAAATCTTTCTCCAACTTCCCATTCCCTCCAGGGCGAGAAATAGAAGCATCCCCAGAGCAAGCATCACATGTCTTTGGGACACGTTAGGAAGCAGAGTTGGAGATACTGCACCTTTGCAGGTGCCACACAGCCGAAAGCAGAAACCTGGAATTCTGAAATTGTGTTTGGATGTTGTTTCACATACTATATTTATTTATTTTTAGAAAGAGGGCATCTTGTTTCCAAAAATCTTCAAACCTTTGTTTCAAAAAAGAGTAATTTTTGCATGGATTGAATATTTAGCATATGCAGCCACTCAGAAACAATTGCACTTATTTTCTCAGCTATTAAACTTAACTTTTTAGATTAACACATAATTTATTATCACTGTGTTATTACTATCTTCAAGAAGTGTCACATTTAAGGAATGGTTCCTTGAACTTTGCTAGATTTCCTTACCTGTTCATATCATCTAGATGTTCAGCAGCAAAATAAAAACTTTTGATCTTAGGATGGCAGGCTTTGAATGCACTGTAGAGGAAAACCATAATTATAAAAATGTAATGGCAGAACTCTTTTTTTTTAAAAATGTAAGACAGTGTGGTCACCAAGGAATGAGATGAGTTTAGATTTCCTGAGTTGTTAGATGTCCCCAAACAGTATATAAACACACAACTTTTAGGATTGTGCCAGATTTCACCAAGTAAAGTGCTCTTCAGCTACCCTTTTCTAAATAATGCTTGATTCATATGTGCATAAATATTGTTCAACAATCACCTGCAGTGTACTATATTTGGATAAAGTTAACCAGTTAAGGATATAATTTTATGTATCAGGTAATTTTGCTGATACACCTATAGGTGTCAATTTTTTCTGAACAGAAAATTGACTGAGCAATTTATTCGATGCAACAGAAAAACTCTCAGTCCTGGTGATTTCTCACATCCCAATGACCTTGGCATTACCTTTAGCTCTAATGACTGCATTTCAAACAGAAAAATGTGATGCGCTGATTGACTTCTGAAAAGCTGTTATAAATCAACACTGTGTTCTTGAGGTCATTCTAAGCAATGGGCAATTACATCTCATCTTTTCTTTCCACCAAAGTAATCAACATGACTGGGCTGGGAGAATTACTGCATTTCATACATAATACGAAATAAATTACTAGAAAGAATTTTTTAACTATGTTGGATAAAGATTTATGGTCAAGTACTTGAAG